>CAJNJA010007967.1:0-15775 GCA_905231915.1 Symbiodinium necroappetens
ATTCGATGGCCTAGGGTTCTAGGGTAAAGCACATGAGGAGCACAGGCCCAACAACGGGGCATGGCCCCCGAAACCCTAAACCCTTAACCCTAAACCCTAAACCCTAAACCCCAAACCTTAAACCCTAAAACAAACCTAAACCCTAAGCCCTAAACCCTAAAACAAACCTACATCACCACCACCGCTAAATACTAAACTCCTTCAGCCGACTCGGTTCCGAGACCGAAGGACCGGACCCGCTTAAGCCCTAAACCCCAGTGTAGGGGGCAGTTCGTAATGCTATTCCGTAGGTTCTGTGAAGATTTACGTATCCCTCCCTAAACCCGAAACCCTAAAACCTAAACAATAAACCCTAAACCCCTAAACCCTAAAGACCTAAACCCCTAAACCCTAAAATCTAAACCCTTACACCTAAAGCCTAAACCCTAAACCCCTAAAGCCTAAAACTCTTAGGGTTTCGTGGTGAGCCCTTATAGTAACCCTCATAGACCCCTGCACCGGCCCGTAGGACCTCAAAGGAACCCAAAACCCTTACAGAACCTTGTAAAGGAACCCCAAACCCTTCTAGAACCCTTTAAACAAAGGAACCCTAAACCCTTACAGAACCCTAAACCCTTACATAACCCTGTAAAAAAAAGGGACCCTAAACCCTTATAGATCCGTTTCAAGGAACCAAATTCTTATCACTAAAGCATCGCAAGCCTTTGGGTCATCTGTTTCTATCGTAGGAATTGCTAGTGTTGATGGTAAAAATCCTGCATTACACCCTAAAGATGAGGGTAGGGTCCCTTCAAGTGGATCTGCCAGGGTGCCCTACTCCCAACCTCGGCCACTAAACCTCACATCCCCAGAGTCTATGCTTGGAGGATAGATCGTTATGAAATACCTTGTAGTAGAAGCCGGAAAGCTTGAACATCAATATCAAGGTAAAGCATAGCGAATCCTAGCACTAATACTGTTGATGGTATAAATCCTGCGTTACCTTATAACGACCCTAAACTGTGGGAGTTATGGTATATTCCTTATTGTGGGTAATGCAGGATTTATATCATCAACCGTATTCCTAAATCCATGATCCATCTCTCTGGGGTTCACTGGTCATTGGGGTTGTAGGTAATCACAAGTATACCCTAAACCATAAGCAGTAAACCTTACCCTGATAACAGCCGATCGGAGGAGGGGTCCGTGCCCACCTAAACCGTAGACCCCCAGACCCTAAACCCATTTAGAACCTTTTTAACAATATTAACAAAAAGGCCGCCAAAGCTTTCAGGTCTACTTCTTAATAATAAAAAACAAAAGGCCGCCAAAGCTTTCAGGTCTACTTCGACCCCCCGGACCTGGGTTGGGAGCCCTACTTTGCCTCCTGGGTGCAGAAGTTCGTTCCCGCGAACCGACAGGCTGAGACGGCAGGGTTTCGGGTTTCGGGTGTGGGGGCTTAGGGTTTAGGGTTTAGGTTTTTAGGGTTTAGGTTTTTAGGGTTTAGGGTTTCAGGGTTTAGGGTTTAGGGCTTTAGGGTTTAGGTTCCGGATTTAGGGGTTTAGGGGTTTAGGATTCTTGAGATGAAGCGCTTAGCGCTTCGGGCTTGAATATCGGGACCTTCATAGGCAGAACTAGAGGAGGATCTCTGGGATGATTGTTTCGGGGTGAGGTTCTATTGCAAAGGTTGGGCTCATGGCTGGCACATATTCTATAGCTCTTTCAGGACTAACGGTATTGGTATTGCCCAAGACCCTTGATTATTGAGCCCCTTTCTCTTGAATGCGTGTTAGATGGGGGTTCGAAACATGAAGGTCCGCAAGGGAAGGGAATCGGTCAATCAGTGGTCTACATTATGCCCAAACCCTCAACCCTATGCCCTAAACCTCAGTCCACAGGCAATTTCACACTCACATATGCATACATATGCATACATGTATAAAAATTAATGCCCACATACATACAGATTCGCATACATATACATTCCTACGTTCATGGTGCGTGCAGGTATGTATGCATTCATGCATGCATGTCTGTCTGTCTGTCTGTCTGTCTGTATGTATGTATACAACTATTATGTACGCTATATGCATATGTTTTCGCTTGCTTACATATCGCCCCCCCCCTATATGTAGTTGACACAGAGAATCCGTGTGATTACACAAAAAAGCTGCGAATGTCTAACCTCATCATCTCAAAAAACTTCAACCCCAAACCCTTAAATCCAAGCTTACAAAAACCAAAATCAACAGAGTGAAGCCTGAGACTCGAAGCATTCACAGGCCGATGTCTCTGCCTTGGCCGAGAAATGGATCCCCAAATGCTTCTTGGCCAGGTTGTGTTTGCTTGCGGTATCAGGCTTTAGGGTTCAAGGTTTAGGTTTTGGGGTTTAGGGTTAGGGTTCAGGTGAGTGTTCGGGGTTCCATTTCCGCGCCTAGTGTTGCTGGTTGTTGGGTTGTCGGGCTGAGGGTCACTTAGTCCAATTTCGAAGCTTCTCAAATAAGAAGTTTCGGACTCCGTCTGTCCTAAGCCCTAAACTTTAAACCCTCAGTGGCCCAAGATCCCTGCATCAAGTCTTAAGCAATGCCCAAGATGTTTTTTGTTGCTAAACCTTGCGGCCACTGTAGAGGTGCATGTTTCGTCGGCTTCTCAGTGGAAAAATAGTAGAAGACTATACTAACACCCTGTTGTAGCTACGAAGGCCCGTATACTACAGAACTGTTCTAATTAGGTCCCTTGCAGTTATCCTTGTGGACCATTCGAAAATCCGCAAGCTGTAAGCCCTTGACCATGCTTGAAGGATCATCTGACTGTACCTCTAATTGCTTAACACCCCAATTAAGGTATGTATAACCATGCTTACCAAATCCCCATGCCCCTCCATCATAGAACCCTTGTAGATCCCTTTAAGGAGCCCTTTAAGGAACCTTCCTCACTAAATCCCATGATCCTCCAAGTACCCAAAACCCGAAGCCCTAAACCCAAAACCCTAAGCCCTCTACACCCTCAGCCCTATAAACCCTAAACCCTATAAACCCTAAGCCAAACCCTTTAAACCCTAAACCTTAAACCCTAAACTAAACCCTTTAAACCCTAAACCTTAAACCCTATAAACCCTATAAACCCTATAAACCCTATACACCCTATAAACCCTATAAACCCTTTAAACCCTTTAAACCCTAAACCCTAAACCCTTTAAGCCCTAAACCCTATAAGCGGCAACTCAGGCCTAAACCCTATAAGTATATTACCCTTAATAGTAGGATCCTTATATATTAGAAGGACCTCAATATAAGGTACCCTAACTCAGGCCTAAACCCTGTAAGCGGCAACTCAGGCCTAAACCCTTTAAGCCCTGAAAGCCCTAAATCCTATATGCCCGAAGCCCTAAACCCTATATAAGCGGCAACTCAGGCCTGAAGATGCGGAAGTCCTGCCAAGAGCTGGCACCGATCGTGGACGCCAACGCCGTCATCTCCCTGACACGCCTGCGCCACGGCGACAGTAAGGGTTCTAGGATTGGAGCTAGGGCTTTAGGGTTTGAGTGTTTGGGGTCTAGGGGTCAGGGTGTAGATTTCGGAGTTTAGAGATTGGTGACTTGGCAGTTTAAGTTTCGGATTCAGGTGGCGTCTCGTGGACATCGAGATGTTTGTGTGTGCTGCTTGTGGTTCTGGAGCCCTAACTACGGTTGATGAGATATAAATCCTGCATTACCCAGAATAAAGAAAATACCATACTTCCCATACATAGTTCAGAGCCCGTAAGGTAGTGCAGGATTTATATCATCAACAGTATCTCTTATCAAGCCTAAACCTAAACCCCATAAGCCCCATGCCCATGGTTTCTTTTCGCGCTGTAGTTGTCACGTTTTGGTCCTGAGGCGGTTTTTCATGTAGGGTTCTCTTGTGAAACAGAGGCATACTGATTGAATTATAGGAGCCTGGTGAGATACTGATTACTACGGTTAATGACATAAATCCTGCATTACCAATAATATGGAATACACCATAATTTCCATAAGGTAATGCAGGATATATATATATATATCATCAACAGTCGAATTCCTTGTTCCTTGGTGTAACAATGCGATACTCTCTGAAACCAAATTCTACTTATTAAGGCCCCTATATTGAGTATTGAGATGGCTTTATGCAAGATTTCGGATGCCTCAAACCCTAAACCATAAAACCCCTATACCCTAAACCCAAGGTACGAGACGTTTGCGCCCAAGATTGATGTCGAGGCCTTCGGAGAGAGCCTTGGCGAGATCTTTAATGTTGGTACGTCTTAGTAGCTGAGTGGTTACACTGTACACTTTTGGGGATAGTATTACCTACCATAAAACCGAAAGTGTACGCTTCTCTGGGCTTATGAACTCAGCAACTAAGTTATTTGTAGGATTTGGGGTTTTGAGTTTTGGGTTCAGGGCTTCGGCGTTAACCCCAAGGGTCCATGTACCCAAAATAATAGATACTTTGGCCTTAAAGCAGTCCCTATACAGGTACTTCTGGGGCCAAAGCTTATACTATTTGGGTACATGGGACACTTAGGGGAAGGTTTTGGAATTCCGGAAGCTGGAGCCCGGACCTAAAATCCTACCTGCTACATGTATACTAAGTAGGGTTTAGGGGTAGGGTTTAGGGTTTAGGGCTTAGGGTTTATAGGTCCATGGGGCCTTTATTGAGGGTAATTATAAGGGACCCAGACAAAAGAGAACTTCGCTGAGGAAGTCTGGTGAGGCTTTGGAGAAGCTCTTCGCTTATTCGCTGATTTGGTCTTTGGGCTCCTCCATCACAGAGGCGACCGGCAGAGTTTGGGGAGTTTGGGTTTAGGGTTTAGGGGAGTTTGTTTAGGGCTTACGGCCGTTTAGGGCTTAATTTGGGGAGTTTGGGTTTAGGGTTTAGGGGCGTTTGTTTAGGGCTTAGGGCCGTTTAGGGCTTAATTACGGGAGTTTGGGGTTTAGTTTAGGGGAATTTGTTTAGGGTTTAGGGCCGTTTAGAGCATGATTAGGGGAGTTTGGGACTGGTTGAGGTGTTAGGGCTTAGGGTCTTGTTCTAAGTAACATGACTGGTATGGAGTTGCAATGGCGATTATTTCTGAGTCCAACATGATACTTGTAGTTTGTAACGCCGCTGCTGACCAAATTTAACGAGGTGGCAACGTGCGAAGACTCAACTGCACGACGCTCCCAAGAAATTTTTGGGCCGCATAGTTATCCTCAACCTGCTAGAGTTACTAGAGGGTCCATTTACACGTCCATCATGGAATCAGGTCCCCCAAAACCATGAGTAGAATGGTCCTTTGGGACCTAATTCCGGAATGTATGTATATATATATATATATTTATTTATTTAATTGCAAACTCTTCCTGAGCTGGCGCACCTACCATCATGTACGAGCCTTGACGTGACGTCTACTACATCATGACATCAGCAACCCTAAACCCTAAACTTTAAACCCTAAACTTTAAACCCTAAACAAAAAACCCTGAACTGTAGCCTGACGCCCTACGACTCTGAAGCCCACCACATCCTGAATCCCTAAGTGCTAAGACCCGGGAGGGGGTTTAGGGCTCAAGGTTTATAGGGCTTAGGGTTCAGGGTTGAATTCTGAATCTGCCTGAGATCGCTTAGCCCTGAGACCCTGAGAGATATCGGCTTATGCTACCCAGTCTTCTTTGACTTTGGGCCATAAACCCTAAGACTCCATGTACCTATATATAGTTCATACTTAGGTCTTAAAATTTTTCAAAATATCTAAAATGAACCCCCTTTAAGGCTAAAGTATATACTGTACAAGTACCTGGAGCCTTAAACCCTTTACCCTTAGAGAACCCTTGAAGGGACCCTAAAAGGGGACCTGTGAAGCTACATGGAGCTTTAGAGGAACCTTGAAGTCGCAAAAGCCCGTCGTCCCAAGAGCGGGACGAAAGAGATGAGAGACTACAGTCGCGAAGTTGGGGAGACTACGACGGAGCCCGGAGAGGGCGACCGAAAGCCAGAGGGAAGCCGGAGATCCGTTGGCTCCGAGTGATTGGGGTTCGCCAGATTTGCTTGCTTACCGCCAGAACCGCCAGAACTGAAAAAATCCAAGTGCCGGAGCTTGACTAGGCCCCGGAAGCTCGCGATGCACGGCGCGGCCGCAGCGGACAGCCCCAGCCGCGTTCCTGACATCACAGGCTGGGAGCGGCCCAGAGTCGAACCTGCCGAGAAAGCCTCTCGCGAGACTGGCGGTTTCCAGGTTTCCTTCACGCCATGGCTCCGCCCGAAGGCTACGTACCACAGCTGCCTTCAGCTTCTGTCGGATCCCACGACTTGCAGGATGTTGCTTTGTCAGGCCACCCGAAGGCTGGTGGGTGAACGACTCTTCTCCAGCAGAAGGGTGCTTTCAACACTCCGTATATTCTTTGCCCTTGATGCTGCATAGTCCTTAAACCCTGAACCCTAAACCCTGAACCCCTTACCCCTAAACCCCTAAACCCTAGACCCCTAAACCCTAAACCAATAAACCCTAAACCCCTAAACCCTAAACCAATAAACCCTAAACCCTAAACCCCTAAACCCTCAACCCATAAACCCTAAACCGATAAACCCTAAACCCTAAACCCCTAAACCCTAAACCCCTAAACCCCAAACCCTAGACCCCTAAACCCTAAACCAATAAACCCTAAAACCCTAAACCCCTAAACCCCCTCCTAAACCCCCCTAAACCCTGAGGGCGGCGATCTCCTTCAGGACTTGCTCAGTACGGGCTGTTTTTAGGGGAGCCCAGTGCCCCCTTTTTCCAGTTTCAGTCCCTCCACCCTGATTGCAGACGCTGTAGGGTGTAGGGGTTTAGGATGGTTTGGGGATAAGGGGTTTAGGGTAAAGGGGTTTAGGGTTTATATAGGGGCTTTGGGGGTTTAGGATGGTTTAGGGTTTAGGGGTTTAAGGTTAGGGGTTTAGGGTTAAGGGTTTAAGGGTTTGGGGTTTAGGGGTCTAGGGTTTAGGGTTTAGGGGTTTAGGGTTTAGGGTTTTAGGGGTTTAGATGTTTAGGATGGTTTAGGGTTAAGGGGTTTGGAGTTTAGGGGTTTAGGATGGTTTAGGGTTTAAGGGTTTTTAGGGCATAGGGGTTCAGGAGTTTAGGGGTTTAGGGTTGAGGGTTGTTTAGGGGTTTAGGATAGGGGTGTGGGAGTTTAGGGTTTAGGGTTTAGGGATTTTACCTTCAACCCCTATGAGCTTTTCTTGCAAATAGTATAGCGACCTAGAAGCATGAACCTTTGTGTGCTTTTTCCAAGATAGTATAGAAAGCAACCTCGACACATGAACCCCTATGAATTGTTTCAAGCCTGATATAGAGACTCGCTGGGAAGATCTAATTGTAGAAGACTGAATAATTGCCAGCATTACTTTTTAGGGTTCCTTATTATAAGCATACTACTGTTGATGGTATAAATCCTGCATTACCTTAATGACCCTAAACTATGGGAGTATATGGTACTGTAGATTCCTTATTATGGGGAATGCAGGTTTTATCAGCTGTCGGTATACTATAAAGGAGCCCCAGCACTCTATTTTTCAATGATCAAGGCCCCTACAGTGCCCGAAACCCTAACCCCGAAACCTGAACCCCCCGAAATCCTAAACCCTAAACCCGAAACCCCCGAAACCCTAAACCCATACCCCTAAACCCCCTAACCCCTAAACCCGAAACCTTGGCTCACGATGCCTGGCAGACCTCACGCCCTGCCTTCGATCAGTGCGTTCGGGAGATCGAGTGATTTGGTCTCGCAAGGTGTGGGATTCTTCTTCTTAGTTCCCCAGTAGTACCCTGTTTCCTTAAGGGAATGCAGGATTTATATCATCAACAGTAGTACCCTGTTTGGCTTGTTTATTTTGGGGGTCCCCTTATTGAAGCCGGATGTCGGGAAAATGGATACCCTTATTATTGAGGGGTTGCTGGAAACCTAGACATTTTTGTGTCAAAGCCTGTTTATGCAATAAGGGGCTGCATGCAGGGCCCGTTGAAATACGGTTCCAGCAAAGGTTCAGCTTCCAACGGGAGTGGGCAGTGCATCTGTCAGCCCAAGCACGATCAACTATACACTTTAATAGTATCAGCCCCGGCACTTACTACCCCGCCTAAACCTTGAATCCAAAATCCAAAACACTAAACCCTACACCCCTTGAGGGTTTGGGGTTTTGGGTTTGGGGGTTAGGGTTTCGGGTTAAGGCTTTCGGGTTAAGAGTGGAAGCTTCCGTTCTCTCTGACTTTTTGGCTTCCCCGGACGATCCTAGGCACCTGAATTTCCCAAGCTCGCTATCCTAGAAAGTCAGCAGGTGAACTGTTGGCCTTCGCTGCCCCGAAACGCTTTAGGGTTTAGCCGTTTTTTGTTTAAGGGAGTTTGCGGGTTAAGGATTTAGTGTTTAGGGGTTTGGGGTTCCGGGTCTAGGTTTGAGGTTTTAGTTCAGGGTTGTGCCTTGGCTAAGGCGCGAAGAACACATCCGAGGTTACGTCTTGTCGCTTGCTTGCCCAAAGGCTCCATGTACCTTCATAGTAGATACTTAGGCCTTAAAGTACCTACATAGGGACCCCTTTAAGGCTTAAGTATCTACTATGAAGGTACATGGAGCCTTTGGGTTGGCTTGTAAACCGGCGTGTCTTCGACTCGACATGATCACGCGCCCCTGGAAGATCCAGGTTTCCAGAGAACCCATTGCCCCTTACTTAAGGAATATGCCTTAAATTATAGGGCCCTTAATATTATGCTTTAAGGTCTATTCCTTAATTTATAAGGGGTATTGGGTTCTCTGGGTTTAAACAACGTTAGGGCTTAGGGTTTGCTAGGGTTGAGGGTTTAGGAGGCAGTTGAGCATGTGTAGTTGAAGCTCAGCACAAAGCCTTGCAGACAATCAGTTACAGATGTCATGGCATGCTAGACCGGGTGTTTTTGTAAACGAGAAGCCTCCGAAAGCCTAAACCCTTAAGCTCTAAACCCTAAACCCTAAAGCCCTTAAAACTCTAAGTCCCCTTAAACCCTAAGCCCTTAGACCCTAAGGCCCTAAGTCCCCTTAAACCCCAAGCCCTTAAACCCTGCAATCCTGAACCTCGAACCTCGAAACTAAGCCGAGGAACTTCTTCCCAGCTTCGCATCCCATCTACGACTACAGCTTCAACTTCGATAAGGCGCCCTTTAAGGGGTTCCTTCAAGGGCTTAGGGTTCAGGGTTCCTTTAAGGGGTCCTAAGGACCGATATAGTAGACTGTAGAGTTTCTATAGTCATCCTGGTTTGGGAAAGTATCCCCAGCTTCCCTAAGGATCCTAAGTACCTATATAGTAGAATGTAGGGTTTCAATAATAGGAAGTACTAGTATGGCCTGGGAAAGTATCCCCCATATAGGTACTCAGGGCCCTTATTCCCAGGGAGCTTGGCTTTGTGGGCTTTGATTTCAGCTACGCGGGGGGGATCCGTGGTTGGCTTGCGTCTTTGTATTGTATTGCCGAAATTTCACCTGTCATAGGAGGAAGGATACAACGCATTCAGGGTGATAAGGTACGAATCGAGGTCCCCTTAGCATCACAATTTGCCCCAAAGCCTTGTATAATAGGTCCTTTGGGCCCAAAAACCCTAAAATATGAGTCCTTTGAGGGTAAGAGTTCGGGTGTTTACATGCAGCTTCCTCCGAAGGTTCGAGGGTTTGAAGATGCACCCCAACCCTACCTATACCCATAGGCCCCTAAGTAGTTCCTTTTTTGGGATTACCTTATAAGCCACAAAAAGGAACTACTTAGGGGCCTATGGGTACCTATAGTCTCCATTGTGGTTCCTTTCGCTCGTTAATTATCCTTATAGGAACCTATAATCTTAAAATTGGTGAAACCAAGAACAGGAACTACAATGGAGACTATTGGTAAGCCCTGAGCCTGATATCCCTGAGCCTCCGAAGCGTGGCACTTCATATAGGGGCCTTTGATAATTAGAATGGGGTTTTGGGGTATAGTATATTAGAATCATAAGAAGGAGCCCCCCCAAACCCCTATTCTAATTATTAAGGCCCTTACATTAGAGGCACTTACCCATAGGCCCCTAAGTAGTTCCTTTTGGGGCTTACCTTATAGGATCCTAAATACAAGCCACAAAAAGGAACTACTTAGGGGCCTATGGGTACATGAATCCGATAAAATCCTACGTTCTTTTAGGACTCCTTACTATTTCCAAAAAAGGAACTACTTAGGGGCCGATGGGTAGTAAGCCTCAGGCCGACTGGCAGACGTGGGAGGAGAAGCTACCGAATCCCTTCAAGCCTGGGGAGGAGAACGGGCATTGAGGGTTTAGGGTTTAGGGAGGTTTAGGGTTTAAGGTTTAGGGATGTTTAGGGTTTAGGGTAAAGGGCTGAGGGTTGTTGATTCTTGGTGTGTGCTGTAGAGCGGCCTTAACTTAATAAATACCAACTACCAACTACCACTCCAAAAGTACTTACATGTATTGCAGTACAACATGTAAGAGTAGACTATTCACCAAAAACCTTGTTCTATAAGGATTAAGGCCCTTATATTGGAGTGTCGAGTCTCGAAGTTTCGATATTACGGTTTTGATTTTGGGAATGCTGGTGTCCACGAGTTCAGGCTCGGGGGGTTGGAGTTTGCGTTCAGCATGTACGACATCAGCATGTACTGTACAACAAGCATACCCCTAGCCTCAAGCAAGGCTTAGGTTATAGGTGTGGCCCGAAGGGTCGAAATATCTAATAGTCATACTATCGAAGTATCTAATAGTCATACTATACTCTTCTGAAAGCTAACCTACAAAATTACTATCCGTAACCCAAGTACATGATTATTAGCTCCTTTGGACCCTTAGGTCGGGGGTTTAGGGTATGGCCCTGTGAACGTCGTGCATAGCCCTTACAATGGTTCGTTGGTGGATCCTCCGGTGGAGTTTTGGTCTTGCATGGCACCATTTCCAACCTTGAAACCCTAGCCTAAACCTCCGCAATCATCTTTGCTGGTACTTTACCCTTAGCATCAAAATAGCCCAAAAGCCTTACATAATTGGGTCTTTGGGCCCAAAAGCCTTAAAATACGAGTCCGCTGAGGGTAACTAAGGGTTAGGGTGTCAGTTTTCAGGGCATTGGGTGGAACTAGACCTGGGCATTAATACGATTTACCCTAAGGCACCATGTACCGATACAGTATATACTTAGGGCTTAAACTAGTCCCCATATAGGTACAGTAGTTGCTTTGAGGCTTATACGTATGTCCGTATGTCTTATAAATCAGATAGGTGCATGGAGCCTGATGGTACAAGGCCTTGAAGGCTTTGCCAGCGCATGCTCCGGCGTTCAGTAGTATGTCCTGGTAGGATCCATGTCAGTCCCTATACCCTAAACCCCTAAACCCTACACCCCTAAACCCCTAAACCCCTCTACCCCTAAACCCTAAGTCAGCTCCCAAGGGCGAGACCGGCTTTCAGGGGTTCTGGTGCACCGGCCCTCCCAGCACCAGTCCAGAGCCAACAATGGGCGAGGAAGAGGCCGAAGGTTTAGGGCTCTAGGGGTTTTGGGTTTTTAGGGGTTTTAGGGTTTAGGGGTGTTGGGTTTTAGGGGTTTCGGGTTTAGGGGTTGAGGGGTTTTGGGTTTTAGGGCTTTAGGGTTTAGGGCTTTAGGGGTTTAGGGGTTTTAGGGCTTTAGGGCTTTAGGGTTTAGGGTTTTAGGGGTTTAGGGGTTTAAGGGTTTTTAGGGTTTAGTGGTGTCAGAGTTTAGGGCTTTGGGTTTACTGGTTTAGGAGTTTAGGGGTGTCAGGGGTTTAGGGGTTTTGGGTTTTAGGGGTTTAAGGGGTTTAAGGGGTTTAGGGTTTTAGGCGTTTCGGGGTTTAGGGTTTTAGGCGTTTCGGTTTCTAGGGTTTAGGGAGACGCCGGCAGAGCCGAATGACGTGCAGCTCGCGGCAAGGCAGAAGCCAAGACGCGGTCTGGCACTACGGTACCAACCGATGGATTGGTACCGGGGCCCAGCTGGAGCCCTTGACGGACGGTTTTTTGTCGGTGTTCCGCAGCCGCATACTCTTCGGAATTGATTCTTCATGTCTCCCAGCCCCCTAGAAGCTGGTCCAGAACCGATAGAAGCTGGGACGCATGAATCGGGGATTTGTTCTGCTACGTTCTCGAGATGCAGCGTTAGTCTGATCCGAAATTCGAAACGATGGCTACAAACTTTTACCGATGAAAACATCAGGCCTTCCGATGATGATGCTTGTCGAGACTAGGGTCCCGAAATCACAGTACGGGTCCATGTATCCAAATAGTATATACTTTGACCCCGGATGCCTTTACAGAGAGGATGTCCCTGAGAGTTCACTTCGACCCTATCAAACCTTCCTCGGGTTCCCTATTCTGAGTTCCTGATACAAGTCCTTAAGTATGTGAGTTATTTGGAGTCCAGGTATGGTATGGCATGCCTCTTTGCCAAAACCCTACAAACCCCAAAACCTAATCCCGATAACCCCAAACCCTAAGACCCCAAACCGTACATGCTGCATCCGGCCCTTGCGCAGGATACTCCATTCCACCGTATCATCGTGCCGACGACCGACACCATCCGTGACTTGCTGGGCCTAGAGACTCCAAAACCCCTTTTAATTAAGGAATATACCTTAAAACTTGAACCTGATTAGAAATTAGAACTCCTACAAGATCTGACGGTATATTCCAGAATCAAGGGACCTAGCCTTTGTGTTCTAAAGAGGGGCCCTGGTTTTACGTTTGAGGTGCATTCCTTCACTAAGGGGTTCTGGAGACTGGCCTTAGCTCGGGGGATACTCCCCGGCCCCACATGCAAGTGGGTATTTTTGTCGTATATGTATATACCCGGCTCTTTTCCGTGAAACCTAAACCCTAAACCCTAAACCTTAAAGCCTACGAATCAAGAGCTCCGGAGACCAAGTAGCTCGGGGGATGTGCCGCTCCGAGGGTCGCAGGTCAGAGCTCCTGGGGCTTTTAGGGTTTAGGGTTTAAGGGTTTAGGGTTTAGGGTTTAGGGGTTTAGGGGTTTAGGGGTAGAGGTTTTAGGGTTTAAGGTTTAGGGTTTAGGGTTTGGGCTTTAGGGTTAGGGTTGAGGGTTTAAGGTGGTAAAGGATGGCTGTTAAAGGGTCTGGGGTCTAGGGTTTAGGGTTCGGGGGTTTAGTGTCTAGGGTTCGTAGGTTTAGGACTTTAAGGACTTTCAGGGTTAAGACTTAAGGAGAGCTTTTAAACGGGTCTGGGGTTGAGGTTTTGGGGGTTTGGGTTTAGGGGTTCAGGGTTGAGGGCTTTTCCCCAAAGAGCCTCCCTTCTGATGGCTCATACGGTTGATGATATAAATCCTACATTGCCAATAGAAATAAGGCTTTTAAGTATCATGAAGGCTCATGTACAAAATCCTGAAGTGCCAATATCCATACGGTCCATGGTATAAATCCTGCATTACCCATGATAAGGAATATACCATACTTCCCATGGTTTAGGGTCCTTAAGGTACTGCCAAGGGTTTATATCGTCAACAGTGTATCTAAGAAGGAGCCCTAGACAGGAAGATGGTACAGGGTCCCAGGTCAGGGGGTCCCCAAGGGTGTACCCAAATGTTAGATCGGTTTAGGGTTAAGGGTTTAGGGTTTAGCCTCAAAAGTAGGTAGTCCCTTTATCTAGGCACTTTGGGGCCAAAGTCTATGCTGTTTGGGTGCATGGACCCTTACCCTCAGGGTCTGGGTACCTCATTGTCAAAAAACCCTCGAAGAGTAGTAACCTACGGAACTACGATCCCAAACCCCGAGTACATAATTATTGGGTTTTTTGGACTCTTAGGTTGTGAAGGGTTAGGGAAAGAGAGTTTTGGGCCTTTTGAGCTTATACTGTGAAGGAGCCCAAAGCCCCGCGAAAAGGGGCCTTAACAAAGTACCTATACATTTTTTGGGGGTTCCTGATTATGAGCTATAGTACAACATACCCCAAAAACCCTATTCTAATTGGTAAGGCCCCTGTATTGTTCTAACTTTTCAAGCCCCTACACTCCTCCAGCAACTCTCGGCATGAAATTCTTTCTTCCCAGCCCCTCGGCTGTGGGGCTCCAGGGTTTAGGTTTTAGGGTTTTAGGGTTTTCGGGTTTAGGGTTTAGTGTTTTGATGTTCAGGGGTTTGGGTTTTGGGGTTTGGGGTTTAGGGTTGTATGGTTGTTGGGTTTAGGGTTTTATTGTCATAGTTAGCCTCTCGAAAAGCTTGTACACCCTAAGCCCTAAAACCTGAGGTAACATGTTCATCCTCGCCCTAAACCCGAAACCCTGAACCCTAAACCCTAAACCCTAAGCCCGAAAACCTCAGGTAACATGTTCATCCTCAACTCCCTGAATGGCAAGCATTTCCACAGCCTTCTGGTCGGTGCCACTGGCACGGGAAAGACCATTGCTGTGCAGCAGGCAGAGTGGTTCAGAGTTTTGGGTCAAGGGATTTGGGGGTTTAGGCTTTAGGGTTTAGGGTCAAGGGATTTTTGGGTTTAGGGCTTAGGGTTTAGGGTTTAGAGTTTGGGTCAAGGGATTTTGGGGTTTAGGGTTTAGGGTTTAGGGCATCTTCTAGCTTCAGACTCTATACTACCATGTATCCCCAAAGGGTCCTACTGCGCCCAAACCATGATAGTAGCTCCCATGCCTAATGACAGAAGCGCTACGATGTGCTTTGCACTGTAGGTACTCAGGAGCTTTGGGGCCCTAAGCCTGCTAAGCCCTACACCCTTAAAGTTATGTGTTTGTTCAGGGGCGGCGTGTCGCATTCGGGAGTGATACTGAGTCACTTAAGTGCCGCCGGAAGAGCGGGAGTTGGATCAGCAGGGTTGGACGGTTTTTGATTCAGGGTCCTAACGTTTGAACATCATGGGGCTAAGTGGACAGGTTAAGCTCGGGGGCTGTGGGATACTGTAGGCCCAGGCTTGCTTCTTAGGTCATGACGGTCTCAGCTCCGTAGTATTTCAAGCGCACATCGACACCTTTGCGGCCCGTGTGTATGTAGCCAGTTGCCAGTCACCAATCTCCCAGAACTTGTCAGACGCCGCTTTGTGCAATTGATCCGGCAATCCTAAAACGTAATTATAGAACTTGCTGAAAGGGTGAAAAAGAGGCCATTTCGGAGCTTGATGACACGGCCTGGACCTCTCTCACGATCAACATGTCGGCCATGACATCGTCAGGCACGAGGGAGGGGAGGCTTGCAGGGTTGTGTTTTCTGCCTTGTGGCATTTGACCTCAGTGCAAGGTGATGGCTTGGTGATTCTTAGGTCTCCATCTGTCTTAAACCTGCTGCACCACCGCCACGACATCTTGAAGCCTCATGAAGAGAAGCTGTCTGCTACAGTGGTCGGTGCTATGCTGGTAGCGTATATGTGTGTGCACATCTACACAAACAAACTGAATAAGTACATATATATATATAAATATAAATATAAATATAAATATATATATATATGGGAGGTTGCCTAAAAGAGCGGTTAAGAATTTTATATAAGGTGGCCATAATCATCTTTGGAGCATGTTTTTAACTCTTTGGTATGAGGCCCGGCCCGAGGTTGGGCAAGTGAATCACCCCCGTGGCGCTGGATTAGCGATAGTTTGGCGCTAGAACAACAAGATATATCCTCATATAGTATACGGGTTTGTATACTATGTTGGAATGCTTTGCCATTTGGTATGTTGTGCAAGTGGCATTTCGCGCTAGCAGCGCGCTACTTCCGCGCTTGTGAATTAGCGACAACTTTGTCGCTTGGCACTGCTGGCCCAGTCCGACTACCAACTATCCTAATATGTTCC
>CAJNJA010007969.1:0-15774 GCA_905231915.1 Symbiodinium necroappetens
GCGGCCATGTACTTGTACAAGCAGCTGCTCGAGAAAGGCTTCGAGCCAACCGCCTCTACTATGAGCATCCTCATGGGTGCTCACAATCACGCACCATTGACCAAGATTTTGTCCATTCGTGGCTTGCTATCTGATGCAGGTTTACCGCCAGACACTTATTTTGCGGACAGTTACCTGGTTGCCCTGGTTGAAGGAAGGCGCCTTCCAACAAATGCGAAGGAGTTAGCTGCGATTGTGCATGATCTCGATGCTTCCAGGCGGAAGGAAGTGCGGCGGGCTTTGAAGGAGTTCCAGCAGGAAAGTAACAACGTCATGACACCACTCTGCATTCGTGTCGCCGCTGCTTTGCGAAAATCCAAACCTTCCTGCTGACTGCAGCCAGAAAATGTACGGAGAACATGAAACCGAAAGGTTGTAATGTTGATTATGGCTCTACATGTTGGTTATAGTTATGATATTTTATGAGTATCAATGTCTACTTATCGCTAGTATTACTAATGAAGAGTATTAATACAACTATTATTCTGCTTCTGATAATTATTGCTCTGATTTGTAACGCCATCATCATCATCATCATGATGATGATGATCCTCATCATCATTATCGGTATTCTGATCTTTGCCATTGTAGATTTCTTCGCACTGTAGCTTCGATTGCATTCCGCCTAACTCCGGACATGCTTAAGTACCTTTGGTCCACTCCGTGCCGGTTTCGCTTCCACCCGTTGCGGTGTCTGCCTTACCGAGTTCTGCTTTTGCATGTGTTAGCTGTGTCAGGCAGACAGATATCTCCAGATGAAGTTCCATACAGTAAGAACCCCAGCCTGTCTCAAGTTTGAGACCTTAAGGGCATACTACTGGCCATCTCCTGGTATCCTGAAGTGCCGAACCTGAGAAATCATCATACCATAAGCCTTTGTCGCCGGGGAGCAAGAGCGGTGCTGCCACCCCTGACAAAAAGAACCTCCAGGATGATCTACCCAAAACCCTAAAATCCTAAGAACCGAAACCCCGTGTTGGTTGAAGAGAGGTGCATATCCCTTGACCATTCTCTGGGGCTGCCTGCCTCCGCTGACCTTCGGATGCTGGAGGTTTAGGGTGTCGAGTTTAGGGTCTCAGGGTTTAGGCTTTAGGATTTAGTGGTTCAGGTCCTTTAGGATCTAGAGTGTGTAGGGTTGTATTTATTGGAATCAGGTGTTGGGATCACGAGCCTTTGGATTAGGATGTTGGATTTGAGGGGTTCAGGTCCGACTTCGGGGCAGATTGCCGTGAGGGCATGCTTGGTGGCTTTGTTGGACTTCAGAAGCTACCCTGGGCTTGGGCGCCTGGGCTTGGGCAGAGGGTTTCGGTTCGGGTTCAGGGTTTCGCCTTAACCACCAAGTCTGCACACCAAATCCTAAATCTTGGCTCTTATGGGTCTAAGAGTCTAGGGTTCAGTTTGATGGGTTTTCGGGGACCTTTGCTTGCTCCGGACGTGGGATTTCGCATTTACTCTTCAGGCTGCCAATGGTGCTTGAGCCCTGAACCGCGGACATCATGTACAAGCCCTTGATAATTGGGATAGCTATTTGGCATTATGATGTTGTTAGAATGCTGTTCCCAATGGGACTTGTCTTGGGTTTCGGGTTTATGGCACAGGGTTGAGGTTGCAGGGTTTAGGTTCAAGGTTTGGGGTCTCGGACTGTGGGTTTATGGTGGGCAGGGAGTACGACTTGGGGTTTGGAGGGGAATGGTGCTTCATCCCACTTTTCGAGGCCCTGGATAAGCCCAAGCCCTCAAAGCCCTGCATCCGAAACCCGAAGCCCTAAACACTAAGTGACAGTGCTTATTGAGTCAGTCTTTGTGGGGATTCGGCTAAGTCCTAAAACTACCCAAAACCTATAAGCCCTAAACCCGAAGCCCTCAAAGAAAAACCTTAACCCGAAACCGCCCCAAACCCGAACCCCTGAGATGAGCCCACTTTTCGGCAAACGAGGATCGCAGTAGCCACGGGGGTTGCCCGCCGATCGCGGAAGCCGCGCACTGAGGGCTTCAGGGTTTGGTTCTTAGGCTTTTTTGAACGTAGTGTGACAAAAGGTTTAGAGTTCAGGGTTCGGGGTTTGGGAGTTGAGGGTTCAGGGTGTAGGTTTTCGACGCCGCGGTATGGAGTTTAGAGTTTAACCGCCGATTGGTTTAACCGTTAAGCTACCTTCTGTTTGGTGGTCGAGGTTGCGGTTCAGACATGGTGGGTCGGTCTGCAAATTGCAGGTTTCTGCTTGGCCGGGGCCACGACATCCTAAGCCTCTCAAGGCAGCCGCTGACAAACTTGTGCCATGCACGTCGAAGCAGAGGGCAGACGGTTTAAGGAAATCGTGGCTTCAGGTGCAAACTGAGAAAATCGTGTCAACCCCAAAATTTGGCATTGATCCAGACCCGGACATCGAGCCACTTTAGAACCCTTGGCCGCTTAAACCTGATCTTCATGCGATGCGGGGTTGGTTCCGTAGACATCCTGGGCTAGGAGGCACTTGTTGCAAGAGTAGTTCATGATAGTGATCAAGAACAGCCCACATGCAAGTCACAAGAGGGAAGAATCAAACCCCAGGGCTGGCGCAACTCCGGATGACAAGAGGGTTGTTTGTTGCTCTTGCGTAGCGGCGCTCAGGGTTGGTTCCGGGTATCCGGCGCAGCTGCACCTTGCTATCACCAACTCTACTAACTGCTAACATGCTTCCCCTAAACCCTAAGCCCTAAACCCTAAACCCTCAACCCTAACCCCTAAACCTAAGCCCGGCCCTAAACCTAAACCCAAAGCCCTAAACCCTACACCGTTTTACCTCTCGGAGGCCTCGGCTGAAGAAGGCACTCTGCTCGGGTCTCTTTGCGGCCTCTGCTACTTCGAGTCTTGGCTTTTAGGGGTATAGGGTTTAGGGATGTCTAGTTTGGGTTCAGGATATAGGGTTTAGGTTTAGGGGTTGAGGCTGTAGAGTTTAGGGTTTGGGGCGGTTTCAGGGGGCTGGAGGTTGGATGTCTTTACCTACATTCCTACTAAGACCCGAATTACTTGTGCCGGGAAGGTTGGAAAGCTTGGGTCGCTTCAAGGAAATAGGTTTGGGTTGTTGGCCCGCCCAGGAAGGCGTAGGGTAGGTTGGTATTGAAGAAAAGCCTTGCACGAGCAGTCTTTACCAGCTCATCGCCATTGTGATTGCAGGGCTCGACTAGCATTGAATCATTGTCGCACGATACCTTCTCCTGCGTGGCTGTTCCAAGGCAAACCCCAAACCCGAAACCAAAAGCCTAAGACCAGCCTGCGCCCTGAAGCGTAAAACCTCAAGCCTAATCCCCTAAACCTTGTACTTCTTGCTGTCTGCCCAAGGCTTTCAATGCGACTCTTCAACGACATCCAGGGCCGCTTTGTCTGGCCAAGCCAAACATTTGGGCCTCTTTTTTGTTGAGCAAGGTTAGGGGGTACATTATATTGTTTTTGTGTAGGGACTACAAAGGGGCCAATACGTAGGATTACTGCGACATTAATGCTGGACCAAGAACCTTCTGTGCGAAGCCTTCAAGACAGCCGTTTTAGGTTTTGGGTTCAGGACTCTTCGGGGGTTTAGGGCATAGGGTTTACCGTCCTTTCACCTAGCGCCGCCAATCAACGCCCAGGTGCATGGCTAAATCGGTGCATGGTGCCAGCATCATGAAGGTGAATGTGGTGCACAGTGCATTGATAGCGAGTGAGTACTTATGGCAAAACAATGACCCGGAACGCAGCCCCAAGCCGAAGGACTGCTACTGGTTTCGAACAACCTTGGTGTTGTGGTGTTGCATGTGGTGCCGTTGAAGCAGTCGTCAGGTGAACCTTTGCCTACAGCCCTTGCCCTGACTTCGTAAATCCGAAACCGAATACACGCCGAGCAATTGCGATGTGGGCTCAGTCGCTCGGGAACTGTTTATGGAGCTGGCGGGTGTGGGGAGGCTGCGCCAGCAACAGCGATGCAGTGACAGACGGAGAGGTTTCCTGAGTCCAAGTCGCAACCAGTCGTCCGGAACCAGCATTCTAAACAATTCGATGATTGTTGTTCTCGACTTTCCGTCTCACTACATGGTAGCAAAGCCCCCGGAGGTTCCAAACCCCTACTCTCTAAGTCCCTAAGCCTAAACCCCAAGTCCCAAAAGCCTAAACCCCCCAAGTCCCGAAAGCCTAAACCCCCCAAGTCCTTAAAAGCCTTCCGGCCTGGGGGAAGAGTCTCTCCAGGTCTCCAAATCTTGGGCTGACGCGTTGGACGACCAGCCCGGGATCCCCGCAATTTCAGAGGCCCTCTCGGATTTCAAGGCTCTTTTCGCAGGCCCCTTACGCACCAAGATCCTACAACCCGAAAGGCCCAACATAGCCGAAGATCCGGAAGCTCAGCCCCGAAACCCTGAACCCTCCCAAAGAAGCCTAAACCCTAAGCCAAGTGAGGGGCTTCCGTAAACCTTTCTTCCCTAAGCCCTAAACCTAAAACTCTGCTAAACCCTAAACCTTGAACCCTAAACCCTAAACCTTATAAACCCTGAACCCTAAACCCTAAACCTTATAAACCCTGAACCCTAAACCCTGAACTTTACTAAGAGCCCCTCGCTGCGGCCTCGAGCTCGAGAAGGCTTCTGCCTTTTACCGGGGACGAGAGGCAAACCTCTTTGTGGCTACTTCTTCTCGTGGCTTTTTGATGGTTTGGGGTTTATAGGGTTTGGGGTTTTGGGTTTCATGGTTTAGGTTTTAGAGTTTCAGGGTTTAGGGTTTATGTATAGGTTTTAGATTTTAGGGTTTAGGGTTAGGACGTTAGGAGTGGTTATGAGGGTTTTTAGTGATGGTTGATTTGCTGGAAAGAGGCAGCGAAGCCCGCAGCTGGTAACATTATCCTATATTGCCTTCAAGAAGCTCTGTGCATGGATTGCCATGGAACTCCAGCACTTCAAGTACCCTCTTGGGCTTAGGATTTGGGGGTTCGGATTTGGGGGTTAGGGTTCAAGCACACTCGACGTTGCTCGTTACATAGCCCCTTCCCCCCATGCGGCACTGGCCTGCAGATGTGCGGCCAACGTCATCTGGGTCCTTGGCACGATGTGGAGTAGCAGGGTACGTAGATGTTTACATTCGACTATAACGTAACATCACATAACATGATTTCCTTTCGCCCCCCGGTGCACTGTAAGCCGCGCCTCGGGTGCAGCTGCTGCTCCAAACCGTTGCTTTGGCGCTTCTTTAGGATGAGATTAGTGTTCGTGGTTTTGGTAGTCGGGTGCATGGTGCCATACAGGGCTGTCTAGACGGCTCCATGGAGTCTTGTAGGCTTTTCTAGTTGTTTTTGCTTCCGTGTAGGGCGGGGTTTAGGGCGGAACACCCCGAAGAATCCGAGCCTCAAGCATGAAAACTGACACCAAGGCCCCAAAACAACATCCCAGCGCTTTCATCCTAAACCCTAGCTCTGGAGCTGAGCCTTAGAAACCCTAGACCCTAGCCCCGCGCCTGTTGAGGCGACTTTCGGGTCAAGTTTGGCGATTGAGGTTGGGGTTATTGTTGAGGGTTTACAGGGTTTGGGGTTTAGGCAAACAAGGGCTTAATATGGATTGCGTGACTTGCGGCTTAGTCTTTTTCGGAGCTGCAGGTTCAGACGAGTCAGGGGCAGTGGCTGCTCCAAATTCCATGGGTTTTAGGCGTGCGAATGCAGCCCGTCGGAGCGCGTCTCAAAGTGGTGTCTCCCTGCTTCTCAAAAAGCCTCGAAACCGAAACCTTAAACCCGAATCCCGCAACCCGACACACGACACCCGGAATGTAAACGGAATCCTAAACCCAAGACCAGGTTGGAAATGGAGACCCTAAAGTCCCTAAAGCCGTCTTCGACCCATCCGAGATCCTTAAGCCCGTCAAGTACCCTTGTCGTTCGAAAAGCTTCTTTTGCGTGTCGCTTTGCCTTGTCGGTTTGGGAATTAGGAGCTTTGCCTTCCGTTTTTATGCAAACCTAGAGATTGTTCAAGACAGCTGTGAGTGCGAGCGCAAGGGAGGCATCCAAAAATCCTTTGAGATGCCCTCAACACCAAATCCTACGGTGCCCACAACACCTCAACGTAGCGTATAGCGCTCACCCCGCGCAGAAATGGCTCCCCGCCATTTTTTGCAGTAGCCCGAGCTGCGGCACGGCGGGCTTGGTAAGGCGACATCTTAGACCTTAGCCCGAAATCCAATCCTAAACCCTAAATCCTAAACCCTATATCCTAGGCCCTAAACCCCGTAGCCTCTAAATGCTCGAAGAACTGGCTTAAGGATGCTTCGCTGTGAGATGTTCTCCTTCGAAGTAAGAGCAGGCCGCAACAACCCTAGGCACTTCAAGCCCTAAACCCAAAACCCTTCCCTAAACCCCAAGGCCCTAAGCCCCATACCGCAAATCCTAGGCTTTACTATCGGCTTTCTGTGCCGCGCTCGGCCAGGAGGATTCTGCTGTGGAAGGGCTCTGCCAACAGTTGCCGTTCCACCCTTAAGAATGCCACCGCTTCTCAAATCCCTGGCAGTCTTAGGGTTGGCTTTAGGTTTCAGGGTTTGGGGTTTGGGGTTCGGGTTATATGATCTGTGCAGAGATTGGATGCGAGTCTTTCGTGATCCTTGAGAAGCGTCGGCCTCTGACGTGCAGGGCAAAGCCCATGCCGTGTCAGAGATTTTGCAGGGTGCGCCACAACGGGCTTCCGGATGCTTTCACAAGCCAGAAGCCCCGTGTGCATCAGGATTCCTCCTTTTGACGCATGAGGTTCATCACGAAGCCTTGACGCCGCCGACACCCTTAAAGCATTAAACGCCTCCAAACCCTTAGAACTCCTAAACCTGAGCCCGTAAACGATCGGCTGTCACAGACCGGACACCTTGCACCCAAAGGCGGGGATGAAGCTGAAAACTAGAAGCCCGACTTCCTAAAGCATAACCCGAAGTTCTAAAACCTAGTCCAAAAGACTGCATAGCCTTTAGGATTTAGCGTTTTAGGGTCTCGGATTTAGGGCTTAGGGTTCAGGATTTAGGGTCTACAGGGTGTAGGACCCTGATCCGGAAACCCTACTATAGGGGCCTGAATAATTAAAATATGGCTTTGGGGCCCATGATACTACAACCAAAATTAGGACTGCTCCAGAATAGTATAGGTACTTATCTATAGGCCCCTACATGAAGCCTCTAAGGCTTCCATGTCGAAGAAATGCTCGAAGGGGAACCACTGCTGGGACCTTGCGGCCCGCGTCAGTGCTGAAATGAGGTTTTAGTTGTCGTTTTAGGGCTTGCAGGGTTTAATCTAGGGGCCTTACTAGAAGCGTCCTCTTGCAAGGGTCTGATAATCCCTCGAAGACCAGGGTCGGGCTGAAGTGGACTGCTTGAAAACCTCATGCTAGCCGCCGAGAATAGTCTGATTTACATTAGAGGGATTTCTCTGGATGCCGCCGAGGAGCTGTGGAAGCTTAGTCATACTCGAACGGTCCTATCCCAAGCCCCTGGCCTGAACCCAAACCTGGAATGCATTACCAACTCACACACGATAGAGTGTTAGTGTATCCGTGGTATACTACTTTCGAAAAGGGACAGTTGGAAGATGCCGGCAAGTCCCCAAAGGAACCGTTTTGCAAGGATAGCTGGATGCAGTTCGAAGAAGAGCCTAGGAACGCCTAGACATTTATTCTTCTAAAACCTGACAAGACTCAATCTGGAAAACAAGGGCTCCAGGGAATGTCCTGCACGATTTGTCAGGTGGTATGGGCAGAATGGCATTTGCACCCTGCCTACCATCCAACTCCTTGTTTTGCTTCATGCATGTCGGGGTCGTGTGCGGTCGAGACGTTGAACGTTGTCTCTTCAGGCTTACAGAAGTCTATTGCTACTGTTCGTTGTAGGTATCCTCAACCGACTCGGCTGCGCAGCGACCTCGCGTGCTTTCTGCGCATGGCTGCATGAAGGCATAGCCAAAGCGGAAGCGTTGCCTGAGATCGCCTGGCGGCATTCCCGAAAAGTCGCTGGAATAGTTGGCTAGGTTTTTGGCAGGGTGCTCTATATTATACGGGGGTTATTGGATTTTCGTATAGCGGTTTTCATGAGCTAGAATAGGTTTTGGGGCATATCATAGGATAAGCATATCTCGGGATCATGACGAGGTCACGTTGAGTCTGCAAGCTAGGTTTCGGCCCCAAACCGTCTGGAGAAGTTCGATGTAATGCCCCACTAGTTCCCATTATAATCATGCTATAGCATTTTTATAGTATCCGCTGGAGCAACCCTTTTCGGAACTCTTTAAAGAATCCTTTTAAAACAATAAGCGTACTCTGACGGCGTAAAACCTCATTCGCACTCATATGTGCACACCCAACCCATGTGGTGGGAGCTGCGGCACATGGGTAGACGAGGAAGGACGCGTGCAGTGGCGTGCACCGATGCACGTCATCCTCCACACTAACCAAGTGTGATTGTTCCGCTAGATTAGTAGTCTAGTGGTATACTATAAGATACCCGAAATCCTGTTCCATGCGCTAAGGCCCCTAACATCGTTGTAGAAGGTTCTATACTGTAATTGTTAAGGCCCCCTTAGCTTGCGGGGTCCGGGGCACGAGATGCGAGGCTGCAGCGTGCGTGCACTGGGGCTTTGGAGAGAGAGCCCTGCAGTTTTACTCGGTTTGGAGTGGGGTTTAGGGTTCAGCGTGTTCCTTGCCATGAGGGTTAAGTAATTGTATAGGGGCCTGGGGTTAGTTTCTCTCTTAAGGTTTACAGGGTCTGGGGCTTCAGGAGAGGATGGGTGCGTGCTTTGGGTGCTAGAGTTTTTGCATCTGAGATACCTGTGTTCTATGTGTTCCCAGCTTTTGATCCCCTCAACCCTACATGCTTGAAGCCTGAGTCGTGAACCCGGAGAGCACAAACCCTAAAAGCTTAAATCCTAAACTCCTAAATCCTGAAACCAAAGTGTCTATACACCAAAACTAGACACCAAAACACTCAATCCTAAACGCAGGCTGCAGCATCGGCCGGGGCCTGAGAAACCAGTCTGGTTTCGGTTCAGGCTACTTCAGGGTTTAGGACTTGAGGGTGTTAGGGCTTCGGGGTTCAGGGCTTCAGGGCGTCAGGGTTTTGGGACTTAAGGGTTTTATGGTTTAGCTTTAGGGGTTTCGGGCTTACTTGTATTGTTGCGATTTTCTGCTTGATTGACTGCGGCTGAGGGCGTCTTAGGATGTTTCCCCGCCGTCTCAAGACTTCTGGAATCTACGCCTATGAGACGCCCTGAGCCTAACCAATAATTCCACAGGTGCGCCCCTCTTCCGCGCTTCTCCGCTTCTCCGCCCGCGCCACTTGGCAGCTGCAGTCTTAAACCCAACGCCCGCATGTTTTCAGGGTTTAGGGGTTATAGCAGGGTTTAGGCGCATAGTGTTCACAGGTTTCGCCATAAACCTTACGCCACAAAGTCAGTTTCAGCGCGCAGTCAGCGTCTCAGGCGGTACACTCCAAGATTCTGATGTTTTGCAGCTGCAGTCAGGGACCAGGGTGTACAGGTCCAGCAGCACTTTCAGGTGTCAGCACTTGCGAGATGCAGGTGAGGCTTACAGCAGGGTTTCAAGGATATGCCGTAGGCTTCAAAAGCCTTTGGGGTCTGTCATATGGACGATAGACCTCTCAACGCCTTGGGACACCTTATCAAAACTGATAAAAACCTGTAGAGAGTCTTCATAGCCGAAAGCCTTCGTGCCCGGTACACCCAAAAAAACTGAGAAGCTCCAGTGTGTATGGTACAGAGATTAAGGGTTATAGGGTTTATAGAGTTTAGAGTAGTCGGTCGGTGAATCTCACGCCTCTGTTTTGGGATGCGAGGTGCTGCGCAGGCACGCCCCCGAGGCTCGCAGCTCAGGTTTGGGGTTCTAGGCTTCATTGTTTCCGATTCTGGGATGTGGCGGGTTGAGGGTTTTCGATTTGAGATGCCTGGGTTGATACTTATCGGCAAAGTAGGAGGTTATCGGCTAGGCAGAGTTGGTAGATCCAAAACCCTTAAACTCTCAAGTCGAAATTAAATCCTGAAAAGCCCCCAAACCCAGACCCTTAAGCCCGAAAGAACCCCTTTAGGCTTAAGCCAACCAAACCCTTAAGCCCTAAACCCTGAACCCCAGACGGAATGGAAGCTCAAGGAGGGCAACTTGTAAAACCTCCGGCGTCGACTTTTCTGACCAAGCCGAAGAGTCTCAATGCATCCTTTGCACTCTCGAGGGTTGAGTCTTGAGGGTTTGGGGTTTTGATTTTACGGAAGCCTGAGTGTTCGTGATCATAATTCTACTGCAATAGTCCAAAGACCTTTTGTTCAAACTATCCAGGGCGCGAGATTAAGACCGCCAGGCATGTTGATGCCTCATCAGTACTCTGCATGCACACCAACGCCAGGTTTCCGAGTGCATATCCTACCATGTAAATTTCTCGTCAACAACTTAATTCAACAATTACCGGAATCGGTAACCTCAGGCGTGATATCAATCCTGCCAGCCGAAACAACTAGTTGGCATTAGTGTGATGAAATCTCCTAAACCTATTTTCAACCCTAACTACCCCCAACCCTAAACCCTAAAACGTCAGGAGCGGGTCTATTCCCCGGATCAGCAGCTGCGACCGGGAGACCATGTGATCGTTCAGCAGACGTGAGGGCCTTCACTTTGGGGGGCTTGTGGACAGTTTAGGGGTTTAGGGGTTTTAGGGTTTTAGGATTTTAGGGCTTCGGGTTTTGGGGTGGTTTTGAAGGAGGTTAAGGAGCTTGAGAGTGTCGGGTTTAGGATTTGGAGGCCTGTGGAGCTAAATGAGGGCTTGACTTGTTGGGTTCACAGTTTCGGAGGGTGAGGGGTTTGTCGGATTTGAAGCTCACGGACAGAAACGGGCCATGCATTCCTGCAGGGCTTACAGTAGCAGTGTTGAGTTCGTGAGGTTCAGCCTGCGGGCTTGCAGGTGGGACCAAAACAAGCTCAGCAGCCCGTAAATCCTGAAGCTTTAGATCCCACACCCTAAAACCGCAACCCTAAACCCGAAGCCCCGAAACCCTAAGTAAGCCCCAAATCCCGGCAATGCCATGCAACACCATCAGACGCGCAAGAATTCACGCTGAACCCTGAGCCATGGAAGACCCCCGGGCCACAAAGCCAATGACACCGCTTGTAAATCCCTATTAAACACCGAAACCAACAAGCCTTTTCAAAACCTGCATAAGCCCCACAAATTAAACAAGCGAAACCGAAGCCCTGAACCCTAAAGCCTAAGCCCGGAACCGCCAGCCTTAAATCCTACACCCTACCCTGAGCCTTGAACCCGAAGCGCAGCCTTAAAGGCCGAAGCCCTAAACCCTGAGCCCTAAAGCCCAAGCCCTAAGCCTGAAACCCTAAACTCTAAACCCTAAACCTAAACCAACCGAAGCCCAGGTGGAGCTGCAGTGAGAAGCACGGCATCGTTAGCAACTCCCGGGATCGCTCTGACAGGCGTATCACAGGGTTTCATGAAGGGGGCCGGGAAGGGATTCTAAGGGATTTGCAGGGCTTCTGCTCCGGCTGGAAAGGAGACTTTAGAGGAGTTGTGTAAGGGTTTGATGCGGATTTTCGAGGGGAGTTTCGTGAGACTTGCTACAGGGTTTTGCAGGGCTACATAAGACTTTTGGAGGGCCTCGGATATTTAGAGCTGAAGGTTGAACTTCGTTGATTCAAAGTCCGAGTTGCGATTGCGCTTGTCGTGGCTTTCGGATCTGGAGATGGACACCGAATCTTCAGCCACAGGGTCCCAACACCTTCTTTACCGAAAAGCCCAGCGCAAAAAGTGGTGGGATGAGCCGCCTCGGCTTTCCACATTTTTCCAGAAGTCCTGAAGCTTGTAAGTTGTTTCCGCTTGTAGGAATAGGAGTTTGGGAAGGCGGTTCTGGCCTGCATTGAGGGATGTGAAGGTCTTCAAATACCTCGCCTGTGAAGGCCATTGTGGCACGTCATGCTGTCATTGCTCGTTGTCATCATTCTGCAATCTTGTGGTGCTACCTAAATACACAATGACAGCAGTGTATCCAGAGTAGATGAGTGCGTCGCCATTTGGTCTACAAAGAGCTTCTTCATGTTTCGTTCCATTTTTGATGATGAGGGTCTATCTTATGCTCACCAGCAGTTAGAGTATCAATGCTGCTAGTTGCTAGTTTGGCTCTTGCAGCTGATGTCACGGCGACGGTTTAGGGTTGATGGTAGCAGTAGCAACCCTAAGCCCTGCACCCTATAAATCTTGTGCTTTGTGATGTCATTTTGAGGCGGTCTGCGAGCGAGCCGCCGTGGGTGCGGTGGCTTAGACTCGACACCCGGAGTCACGTCCCAACCTGCTCGAACAGTCGAGCGGCTAGAGACTTTGCGTGTATGGTCTTCTGTGTGCATGTGCGGGAGCACGCTCTTTCAGCTATCTCCATTGCTGCTGGCTGCTGCTGCTGCTGCTGCTGCTGCTGCTGCCGCCACTACTACATCTACATATCTCTTCGTGATGACGGCCTCCGCGATAGCCATGATGCCCACTTAATCCTAAACCTTGAACCCAGGTGGCAGGCATCGACACTTCAGTCTGCAGTCCACCCCAAACCCTGAACCCTAAACACCGCACTGCAGACACTACACCCAAAAGCAAAGCCCCAAGCCCTCATCTCTAAACCAATATCAAGGGGGCTTGATGGCTTAATCAAAACCTAGCAAGAGTATCCGCTTACAAGCCTGTTCGTATGAGAGTATAAGACGCCCCAACATATCCTCCTTAAGTCCCGTATAGAACCCTTTGTAGGAACCCAATTCGTTTTGAAGAAAGTGATATGGGGTCAAAACCCTAAGCACTAAATGCCAAATCCTAAACCGAAACCCCTGAACTCTAAACCCCAAAACCCCAAAGCCCTAAACCTCTGGGCTATGGAAGTCTCAGGTCATCTACTGGAACGGCAGCAACTTGCATAGCACCCCGTTGCCAAAGTTCGTGCAGGTGGATGCAGGGTTTAGGGTTTAGGATTCAGGGTGTAGGGCTGGGAGGGAAAAATAGTCGCTTAGGGGTGTAGGGTTTAAATTTCGGGGTTCAGGGTCTATGGGGTTTCGGGCTTGAAAATAGTTCACAGGGGTTCTCAAGAATGTGTTCCTGACTATGTCGGCCGTTGCAGTCTTCTTGTTCTTGCACTGTTGTTTTTGTCTGAGGCACCTGCTCCTGAGGCACTTTAGGAGTTTAATTCATCGTTTGTTGCTGTGTGTTGTTCGGGCCTGCGTAACCGATCTCACACCTGCAAGCCTTCAGGCCATCTTCCCTGATACTCTGAAGCCCTAAACTCCCAAACCGCTTGCACCCGAGACACCCACTAAGCTCTAAACCCAGCCCCTTGAACCGTGTACCCTAGCCGCTAAACCCGAAGCCCTAAACTCCAGTCCCGAAGGCCTGAGCCCTAACCCGCACAAGCGCCTGAGACTCGAATCTTTGGCCGGTCAAGGCGAAACTCGTCCGCAAAGCCCCGCGCGAGATAGCATAACTTTAAGGGCTTAAGAGAGCGTAGGGTTAGGGTTAGGGTTTAGGGTTCGGGGTTTGGGTTTTAAGGTGCCCAAAACGAGATCCGAAAGCAGAGCTCCGAAACCCTGAACCCTAGTTTACCCGAACGCACTTAAATGTCATCACCAGACCTTCACTTGCACAGACTTCAGGTTAGTGGGCTCTTGTGCAAGCTGTTGGCTTGCTTGGGTTGCCATCCCAAAATCTTATTCTGTGGGTTTAGGGTTGAGGGTTTAGGGTGTAATCTTGAAGAGAATTCCATCCGACGATCGGCTGCAGGGTGGCGATCTTTATCGAGTCGTCTATCCCAACTGGGCTTGCAGGCAGAGCTCGGTGTACTTGGGGCTTGATTGGGGAGCTCGTGCTGCTGCTGCTGCTGCTGCTGCTGCTGCTGCTGATAGACCATAGCTGCTGGTAGGACCAGCAGCGGCCTAAACTCCATCCCAGGTGATATCTACCAGAAAGAGGGCTCGACAAAAATATTCTATCGCCCGTTGCGTGAAATCTATGACATGGGCCGGCGGCAGTCCCCCTCACAATGCTGCGCGGGACTCCCCGGCTTTTGAAAAAAAGACGCCAAGAGAACGAGACCCAAGCCCCAAGCCATGTGTTTTGTTTGTTGAAAGCGTGTGGAAAAGTAAGCTGCAGTCGGGGTGTGGGTGGTTCGTGTGTTGCAAGTGTGTGCACGGGAGTCTTGTCAACGCGGCGATCGAGCATGCCTGTCTGGAAAAAATTCTTAGAATGGAAAATCGGGTAGCGAAGATCGGAGAAAGAGGCAGCGCCTGTGACTACGACTGCGAGACGTGCGCCTCAGGACGCCAGTGGGCCTGAGGACCCCAAGACAAAACGACGACGATCAGCGGGTGTGTCATGATTCGTGCCGGAGGGCACCGTCGGGTCTGTGTACATGTGGCGTCTGAGGACGCTGTCGGGCCTGAGTGACCCTATATGCTGATAGGAGCCGAAATGTCTTCGTGAGTGTCAGCATACTAGTGTGTGATTAGTCGAGTGCGAATGAGGATATGTAAGTGTTAGCTTCAAGCATGTGCCCTCCTCTGGTGATAACAAGAACCCCTCGTTCACGACATGTGACGAGGAGAGACGATTCGAAGGGTAGGATGATGTTTGTGTGAGGCTGCGCCTTTTGGCCGCTGACCGTGTCGCCCACGTGTTAGTTCGGAGTGTCGGAGCCCACCCGCGACGATCGGACAAGGAGACACAAACAAGGAGAGACAGTGTTCATCCGAGTCCCCAAAGAAAAACGGTGTCTCAACGCCCCGAATGTTTGAGTTTCTGTGCCTGTGTTTGCATCTCGCCCCTCCCAAGGGGAGCGCCCTGTCGAAACAGGGAATGGCGTTAGCCCCACGGAGGAATTCAATCATAGGATCGATTAGTGCGTGCATGTGAGCCGCTGCCTCGTCGCATGAATGTGACGCATGTTCCTTTCTCTCGGAAGGTGCGGCCAAGAGACTGAGACGGAAAGAAGAGATCGTTTACAAGACTGCCTGTGTGTCAACTGTCGAACATCCGTTCTATGTGTATGACCCCGGGTAGTGTCTGAAGGTGGGTTACCAGCAGGTTTAATGCATGCCGAAATCGACTGGTCTAATCCGCTCTCCCACTGAGCATTCAAGGTGGGTATCTTGATTGTGCGAGCCACGGGACCTAGTCGCCATGTTGTCAGGCGTAGGTACTTGCCTCAGTGGCTTCGGGAGCTTGTGCTATTCCTCGTTGGAAGCTGGTTCATGGTTTAGTTGGTTAGGGCCGTTAGGGTGTTAGGGTTCTTGGGGTTAGGGCGTAGTGTTCAGTATACCTGGGAGGTTTACGTATGTCGGTGCTGTACAGCAACGGGAGGACCTAATCTTAAGACCGGCACTCCTCCTAGTGGCCTTCAGCCGTAAATTACAAAGTGCCCCACCGTGAAAACCTGAAGCCCGCTCGCATTTACAGAGTTGCCAGAGTTCTTCGCAAAAGTTAAGGAGAACTGTTTACCTCTCACTTGTTGTTGTTCCTCATCTTGATGTGTAACTTGCATTGACTTGCAGTGAGTTTCTTAACACCCTGAAGTCAAATCAATGACTTATGTAATCCTGCTGAAGCCCCCTTCGAAAACACTGCAGCGTTTGACGGAAGGTGTGCGGTTCCTGTTTCGACCACGATCACCCCGGAGGTTCTTGCAGAGGACGGTGACTGGCTGGGAGGGGGCTGTTCGAGGATTTTTTTTTTTTTTTTTGGGGG
>CAJNJA010007970.1:0-10692 GCA_905231915.1 Symbiodinium necroappetens
GGAGCAAGATCTCCATGAGACGCACCGCTGCTCCAAATGCAAGGAGGCCGGGCGCTAATCGTCCCGGCCTCCGCGCCGCACCGCATAGCTTTGCCCCGAGATTGCACCGCATGATGCTCTCAAAAAGAGTTTGGCTGCGCCGCCTCAGCTTCAACAGCTTGGTCATCTTAGTTTGGCATAGCATCTTTTGTTATGGTCCCGGGTTTTGCAGGACCGATGGCACAGCCTCGCGAGGCTGCCCAGCTCTGCTTCTGGTCGCACACCTGGCACTGCATCGAACTTTTTATGCAAAAAATCAGGTCTTTCTGCTTTTGCACAGGCATCGAGGCCAATACATGTTTGCACTTTCGCTGTGGTTGCATTTATTGCCCGCCCCGCTCTGCCCTGTCAGGTACTTTCCTCGAAGAGATCCGCACCGAGGTACCATCGATGGGTCGGCAGCTCGTTTTGGGCCTTGCTTCCACTTGTCTGCTTCATGTTTTGTTGCGCCGCATTGCTACAGTTGCGCACTCATGTTCGCCTCAGTTCAGTGATTTGCGTTGTTTCCTGTTTCTCTTTCGCGAGTGTTGTAGGCTCAACCCCGCTAGAAGTCCACCTGAGCCTTTCCTTTTTTCGAACCCGCGCAGCACTGCAATGCGAAAACGATGGGCCGAACAGTCAGCTGCAAGATCTGCATATGCACCGGAATCAAGGACTACCTCACCCCTGCCTTCGAGGTCCCCGAGCCCCGCGTCGCACCTCGAAATGGTGGATTTGGTGGATGACAACTCACTTCACCGTTTCTTTCGCACCGTCAAGCCCAGGCATGACAGCATTGCAAACCCGGGAGCTACACCAGCCTCCCTGGGGGCATCGGCAAAGCCCTCACGTTTCAATGTGAAACTTAATTCTCACCGCCCGTTGCCAACGGTCCAGGACCTCGCAAAGCCCCCACTGTGGACCTCCGCTAGCCCAGCCAAGCACATCGCATATCCAGCCCCCGATTGGGGCATCCCCCTCCCCCCCCCACCGACCCCAAAGCGCTCTCATTCAGGAGGCGAACTCCTCGCATCGGGGGGGCTAGAAATCCCTCCTCCCCCTGCACCGCCTCGCAGTTTGCAACAGCGAGCCCCGCAAAAGTCGCAACATCACGAAGCACAGTCCTCCTGGTGCCAAATCTTGCATAGCATCGCCGAAGCCTCGGCTCTTTTTCAGTCCTTGCAGGGTTGCAAAGAAGCCGACAAGCACATTTCTGCAGTCCTTAGGGAGTATCGTCCTGGCACCTTGGAACGGTATCTCCGCATCGCATGGCTCATTCTGATGTTTCTTTCCAGCTCGGGGGTTGCTTCCTCTGAGATAGCACTGCATCACCTGCTTGATTTCTTGGCCGCCGCACGAGCATCGCACAGCCAAGACCGCGAAGTTCACCAAATTTCCGCGCCGTCTGCCATCAAAGCGCTCCGCTGGTTGTCCCGCCAGGCACAGTGGAGCGCTTTGGCAACAGCACTGGACAGCCCGGTTATCAGAGCATATGCGGTGCGAGGCACGGCCAAAGATCGCCGCGAAGCGTTGCCAATTCCGTGGTGTTTGGTGGCATCCTGGGAACAGGTGGTTTGTCAGCCACGCACCGCACTGTCCACAAAACTCGCCCTGGGAGCTATGCTTCTAGCAACGCATGCCAGCTTGCGCTTCGGAGACGTGCAACGCATTGACGTCTCCTCGCTCTCGCTTAGCTGCAGCGCACTGCACGGCACATGCTACGCAACAAAAACCACCAACATGGGGCAACCGTTCGCGGTTGCACTAGGGGGCATTTCCGGCAGAGACACCGCCTCTTGCTGGACGCTGCACTGGCTTGCCGCACTGCGCAGTGCACTGGAACACACGAATACACCCAGAGATCGGGTAGATTTTCTTTGGTTTAACGCACAGCCGGAGCTAGCCAAGCTACGAGAAATAGCGCCGGCATCCTATTGCACAGCAATGCTCATACTTAGGTGGGCCGCAACTTTGCCCTGGCAACAGCCGGGGCAGGGGCTTCACAGCGCGGAGGCCAAGCAGCTCACTTTGCACAGCATGAAGAGCACCGCATTGGCTTCTGCGGCGCAGCTTCGCTTGGACAAAGAGCTTCGCCTCTTTCAAGGCCATCACCACGACAGCGCAGATTTGTATTCACGCAACGACGTGTTTGCCAGCCTGGATGTTCAGCACCGCATCAGCAAAGCACTCGCCTCTGGATGGAGAGCGGAGCGCAGCCTTGCACGAGGCGGCCAAGCACCGATCCCTGAACCCCCCTTCAGCCTGCCGCCAGGCGAACCGGTCACCGCGCTGCCGGCGACGGCGCTGATGCAAGGCACCTGGCAGTTTTTCGTGACGCGTCACGAAACCCTTCTGGCACAGCACTGTCCGGATACCATGGCGTACCCATCACAAGTGCAACCGACCCAGATTCAGGAGGAATCGCAGGCATCGCCTGGCAGCGGCCTCCCCTCGGACGAGGAGGCAGACATGGTTGAGCGAGCAGCGCTGCATCGAGCTGACAGTATCAGCTCTGCCTCCTCCTCCGTTTCTAGCACAGCATCGCAAGTTCATAAGCCTCTCGTGGTTAGGGCGGAATTCTCAGCCCGTTTCGCCTGCATGGGACCATGGGGCAGGTGGCACGCACTGTCACTGGACGGACCCGCTGGCCAAACAAGCCGCACCGCATGTGGCATGGAACTTGGCATTGCTGCGCAAGTCTCAGAGTTCCCGCAGGAACCATACTGCAGACGCAAAGCTTGCGCAAACGCTCGACGCACTGCAGAGTCCTAAAAGTTCCTCGAGTTTTTTCACCTTCTACTATGCCCTAGCTCTCCCTCTTACTGCCCGCTCAGGTGGACCACTTCCTCGTGCGCCCCTGCACCGCTCCGCTGGTTGTGGTGTGCGTAAGTTTGTCTCTTGCACGTGACTGCCGCAGCCGTTTTTTCTCTCGAGAACACTCGTCGAACTTGCAGCTTCGGTTGCTTCAGGCATGGCACTGCCAATGTCGTCAAAAGGCATTGAAGGGCCGGAGGCCTTGGATGAGCTCCTAGCATCCCTTCAGGTGCCGGACCAGCTCTGCACAGCACTGAAAGGCACGGGGATCCAGTCAATACCCGACTTCGCCTTTGCTTACAACGAGGTTGCGGAACTCAGCCGCTTCTGCGATGCATCAATCCATGCACAGCTCTGGCAGGATCTAGGCATTGACGAGCCTGAGCACAGCCCTGCCATGGCCCGCCTTCGCAGAGCCTGGCATAGATGCAAAGCCTTGGCGCAGGCAGCAGAAGCACCAGCGTCTTCCTCGGAAGCCAGCTCGGCCCCGCAACTGCCACTTAACAATTGGGCAGAGCACGCACCGCCTCGCCTTGACGCCGCCACAATCGCACAGCTCACCAAAGACTTCCAGTCTAACTATCCAGGTGAACACCTGGATGGCGACGCAATGCCCAGCGTCAGACTGCTCAGCATCGTACACAAGTGGTTCTCGCCCGGAAGCAGCATCGCATGGATTCCCTGGCAATTGCGACTCTCGCAGAAGCAATACCAGGAAATTATAGAGAGCAAAACAACAAAAACGCTCCGCACAGAAGCACAGTTTTTAAGCACCGCGCTGTACGATGAAACTCCGGAACTCCCGGTAGATCATCTTCGCCTGAGTCCCGCCTGGCTCGGCAGAATACAGACAGTCTTCCGCAATGCTATAGCACTGTGCAAGGGAGCGCACCTTGCACGGCTGAAGGCTTTCGACAAAAAGGTTCTGGACCTCGCAACGCACTCGCCAGCAGATGCATCGCTCCGCACGGTTACAACCACAGAACTTGTCGCAGCAGATCGCAAACTCTGGCAAGAAATTGCGGCACTGCATAGCACAGGCTGGTCGCTGGACGACGCCCTGCATGAGATGACGACGGTCCGCGCGGACATCGGAAACTTGCTGCAGTACCGAGCCAAACCACCTCCCCCTCCTCAAAAACCTCCGCCACGCAAAGAAGGCAAAGGGAAGGACGGCAAAGGCGGCGGAAAAACCAAGAATGGCACGCAGCCTGGTAAACGCAAGGAGCCCGGCACCGGCACAGCAGCGGAGGTTAAGACCTCCGACCTGGTCAAGGAGCACGGCGGTCGCACCTTCTGCATCAGATTTAACAAGGGGCACTGCCGCAACGCACAGTGCAAATACCTGCACGCCTGCGCTTTCAAACTCCCTTCGGGAGAGCCCTGCGGGCGCAGCCACCCCGCATGCAAACACAAGAATCCGCAAGAGCCGCCGTCGTCGTGAGGTGGGCGGGCGGCCGTTGCCGGGACGGACCGCTCGCTCCAGCAGCAGCCCCCGGCAGCTTACCCACCTCCTGCACCAGCAACGCACCGCAGAATCCAGCTACATCATCCGCAGCGCAAAGCGGCCCTGCACGCACGAACCAAAGCAGCGCCGCGACTCGGCCACAAGTCTCTGATGCCGCGCTTGGCTCTGTAGCGTGCGCGTCACGCCACCTGCAGGCATCGACACAGCAGGACATAGCATCCAGCGAATACTCCAGTGACGACTCAGAACTGCCCGGAGAAGCTCTACACTTCTTTTTGCAGATGTCGGCACAGCGCTTCTCTGTGCCTCTGAGGGATCTTGACCCCATGCACTGCCTTGAAGCAGGCAAAACGGACGCGCAAAGCCTACTTGAACCAGACACAATTGCACTTTTCCATAGCGTAGTTTGGTCGGGTTGCTTAGGTTTTTTCCTCACCCTTTGGGACCCGGGGGACCTTAGCACAGAGCAGCACAGTTGGCTTCAAGCGATGCTCCGCGCAGCACACTTGCAAGGAGCACACGTGGGTTTCTTTTTCCCGCACCCGTGCCCCGCTCAGCTGGAAGACGGCTATATTCAGTTCTGCCAGGAGTTGGCCACGCACTGCTACTGGTCGAAGTCCCTGGCTGAAGACGCGACGCCTCGCATCTTCTGCTGCACGGACCCTCAGCTTGGAGAAGTGGCCTCTTTAGGTTTTGCAGACATTATATCCTTGGCGAAACATTCAGCATCGGGGGCTCCGCACTCAATTGTACCTCTCCGCAACTTTCATTCCTTCCTGCCGCAATGCTTCAGCGCCAAACGCCCAGCCGTATGTGATGGGGCGGGCCTCTTTAGCAACGCAGACAATATGTCGGGCTCGACTGCACAGTCTCAAGCACCGATGAGAGCCGCGGCGAAGGATATATTGGCTTACTTGCGCCAGCATAACCTCGTGCATAGCATTGCTCAGCACCTCAAGCAACATAAAGAAACCGAACCCCTTTCCGAGCACCACGGCGCAGTGATTGCAGAAATCATACGACGCAAAGTCGACCCAGAATGCTCCACGGAGCAATGCCTTGCCATCAGCCCAGGCCAGCCCTTTAGACTAAACTTGCTGCACAGCATCGCGCTGTCAATCGCAGACAAAGATGCGCAGTTACCTCTGCTGCTGGACCAAGGAGTCCCCACGGGTGCCTTTGAGCCCTTGCCAAGCAGTGGGCAATGGGCGCAAGCACCGCACAGCATTGACGCATCGACAGATCTGCAAGGCCCGCACCTCGAGCACTGCAGGGGAAATTGGACTGCAGCAGAGCAAAGCCCCGAACTGCTAGCACAGTTAATTCAGCAAGAGGTCGAGAAAGGTTTCGTTAAACGCTTCGAGGGCACTGAAGAAGATGCCGCACTGCAATGGCCGAAAGGCACTGCAATTGGTAAGTTGAATGTCGTGATAGCCGAGGGTCGCGACCCTCGGCTGGTACTCGACAGCACCGTGTGCGGCCTAAATCCGGCGGTCCATATCCCGGAACGCGTTGCACTGCCCACTGCCTCGGATGTGCAGCGCACTTTCCTCGCGGAGGACTGCTACGCACAGCAAACCGCACTGTCGATTGACTTTAAAGCAGCGCACAAATGCAATAAGGTCCACCCCTCGGAGCATGGCACGCTTCTTTTTCGGCAAGGCACCGCCCTGTACTACTACACAGTATGTCACTTCGGCGCTCGCTTTTCGGCATACTGGTGGCAACGCACAGGTGGCCTAATTTTGCGCTGCATGCACGCTTTGCTCGGTCGCTATCCACATAAGGCGTGGCTTTACGTGGATGATTTGCTCTGCATGCTTCGCACCGCACAGAGCGAGCAAGGCGCTGCTCTCATCGTAGCCCTGCTGGCGGCATTGCATGCCCCCATCAGCTGGAAGAAAGCACAGTTCGGCACCTCTGTCACATGGTGCGGCTGGGTTTTCAGCACAGCAACTGAAACCGTAGAGCTCGTGTCCGCTAAGCTCCGCAAGCTCAGGGACCAACTGCAAGCTCTGCAACGAAAAAGTAAAATTCCACGCAAAGAGCTGGAGGCCGTTCTGGGGTTGCTAAACTGGGCTACTAGCATTAGCAAACACCTTAGGCCCTTCATGGCACCGTGCTGACTTTCGCAAGAGGGTTTTGGGGATGGCTGGTCGCTGCTGTTCAAGTTTGACGAGTATGTTCTCTTCTTGTATGAGCTAAAAACGTCTTTTGCATGGCATTGAATGGTGGAAGAGTAGGCCTCCTGGGGAAGACGCACCACCTTAAACAAAGCGTCAACGCGCCTGGACAGGGGCCTCAGAGGCGGTGTGGAACACCTGTCCAGGCGTCTTTCAGCTGTAGGTACTGTAGGTTGTGTAGGTTTGTTACATGTTTTTGTTTCGTGCATGTTTTCTGGGGGCTTGTGAATCTATACACTCGGCAGTGTTTGGCTCTAGCACTTGAACATTCGCAGCCTCCTGCAACAGAAAGCGAGTAGTTCGAGTGGTAGAGCAGTGCAAGCCCAAGAGAACAGTAGCGTAGGTTGTGTAGGTTTTGTTTATATGTTGCTTTTCCGGAGGTGGTTAGATCGATTTGTTTTTTGTTGTGATTGTGACAGCTTTTGAGGTAGTGCAGTGCAAGTCAAGCAGAGCCCAAAATTTTTTTTGCATGGCATTGAATGGTGGAAGAGTAGGCCTCCTGGGGAAGACGCACCACCTTAAACAAAGCGTCAACGCGCCTGGACAGGGGCCTCAGAGGCGGTGTGGAACACCTGTCCAGGCGTCTTTGAGTGCAAGTGCAAGTCAAGCATCCGAGGCTGCAATTCTCCGATTCCTTCCTGCGAGGCTTTTTTAAGACTTAGGCCGCTGGCCGCTCAGAGTGGGAAGCAAAGGGCCAGGGTAAAAGGGCTTCTATCTGTGTGCTCAGTTAAACCTAGGGTAGGGTAGGGGCATCCGAGCAGTGCAAGCTATACATTCCATCGCTGAATCGAAGCTCGGCGGGTCAAGTTTTTGATTCAGTTTTGCAGTTTTGATAGGGATCTTTTGCCTAGCATGGCCTGGGAATACGCGGTGGTCCCTCACGATTCTATTCATGAATTCTATCCAGTATGGCCTTTCCTGGGCTGGCGTGCAGCGAGCACGGGTCTCAGCAGCCTCTGGGCGACGGTCCTCCGAAAGGATGAGGAAGGCATCTACCCATGTGTGATCCGCGGATCGGGGTTCACCGCATCCGCCAAGTACTACTGTACCCAGCGAATGTTTCTTGCAGTGCAGTAACTCGCTGTTGTTTTTGCTTTTGCTTTTGAAGTCCGGCCCCCAAGATCCCAGGCTCGAGTCCTCACTGCTCATCTACAAGCATACGCAGAATCAGCAGGTGGTAGTGGCGAAGCCCATCCGGAAGATCAAAGCCGAGTTTTTCGTTGAAGCAGCTACTGTTTTGAGTGTGCGGCTGACCTTGCGGTTGGAAGCATGCATTGAGATTGAGAACGGCCCCAACGGTTCCAGCGAGAGTTGCTCCATCGAAATTCTTATGAATACAGATAAGAAAGTCGAGGACTTGCGAGACCTCTCTATCCATCATGCTCGGCAGCAGTTTACGGAGCGCGAAGTGGTGTCATCCCAAGACTCGTGGTATTTTTTGCAATGCCTCATGGTCGAGCATAGGAAAGATCGGCTAGGCTACTGGATTGAGGCGGCAAGGCCCGCCGCCGTAGCCGAGTGACCTGGGAGCCTCGTCTGGCAGGAAAGAAGACAATTGCTATCTCTTGCATCTTGGTAGTCTGCAGTATTCTTTTCACGAGCTTGGACTGCACGAAGAGAGTTTGTTGAGTCGTGCAAGCAGTGATCCTTCGCCTTGGCTCGCTCCTCAAAGGCTCTGAGAGATAAATGCTTTGTAGACGGATTGCAGGTGAACTTTGCACTCCAGCTTATGTTCTTCGGATGTGCGAAAAGCAAAAGCACCTGGAAAGCTTCGACTTGTCATCAATATGAACCATATGCAATATGCAATGTCTACTTTCATCATTTGGAGTAAAAGTAGCCACTCTGCCACTCTAGCAGCTGATGTGTTTTCAGTGTGTCCTTTGAGAGCATTGCAACTTGCAGTGCTGCGCTCAGCATTGCCAGCGCCGAACCGAGTCTTCAAGCCTTGAAGCTCTTGAGCAGTTCTTGATGTGTGTGTGAGCTTCGCACATGTCACTGTGTGAGGGTGTTATGTGTAGTATGTAGCACTTCAGCGTCATGAAAGCTTTCGGAGCAGAAGCTTCTGCTGTATGGCCCCTTGTCGTATGCACGCACAGCCGCACATCGGATGCCGAAAGAAGTTTGCATGCCCGGCAGCGGGCAAAACGAAAAGCCCAAGCGATTCAACCTGCATCTGCAACAGGTTCAGAACAGAATCCTTTGCTTGTAAACTTTCGTGGCAGCTTGTCACAGCATGCATTGCAGAGTGCTTTTGCAGCGCTTTCACAATGTCCAGCAGGGCGTTCCGAAGCCGGAGAGGGAGAGTCCGGGGCCGGGGCTGTGCAAGACTTGCAAGATGATGGTCGAAGAATGTCTGTGTGCGTGGTGTTGCTGCAGCTTGCTCCTGAGCGCACTCTTCAGCACCCCGTGAATGCTTTGCATGAGACGTGGTTTTCGGACATTGAAGGACCGTTTTGGCAACGATACAACTGGACTGTGCGAGCAGTGAGCCCATTGACAGATGTAGTATGTGCACCCGATACGGTTGCAAGCAGACATCATGCCCCAGTGATGTTTGCACTGGGCAGGGGTTCCATACAGGCCATGCAGTCGTCAATCTCGCGCATTTTTGACGAGTGGTGTAATGCAGGGATTTACCGTCCAGTGAATGATCGATTGCCAGCTGTGCTCTTTGCAATTGGACTGCCGAAAGTTTTGTGCCATTTGATTTTGCACCGAGTTGTAAATTTTCTGGGAATTTCCATGCGACGAGATTTGCCTAGAACTTTGCCCCAAGTCTTGGCCAAAGAACTGAAAAACTTGAAATACCATGCCAAAATGCAAGCCGAGACTAAACAAACTCAGGCCCTGACATCCCCGCCAGCGGAGCCCTCTGCTGGCCTGACTACAGGATCTTTCCAACATCTCGTTGAAACCCTTGACGGATGGAGTGATTTGCTTTCTGCAGCAACCGCTGCAAACCCTGATCGCAGACAGGACGTTGAGCAGGAGTTTCATTCGCTTCGTGCTTGGGCCTCTCGCCTGGCCTTCGAACTGCATCCGGTGCAAGTAGCAGCTTCCAAGGTAGAAGGCTCTAGACTGCAACGGGGTCTTCTCGGAAAGGCTGTCAGAAAGCGCATGGCCCGTTGGTTTCCAGGAAGGCCTAACTCCATGCATGCTGCCGATGATACTGCGAGAGATGCTGGGCAGCGCGGTCGCTACACAGCTTGGTTCGCAATTCATGCCGTCATGTTTGCTTCCCATTTGAAGAATTCCGATACAGTCGATTCTGCACTTCGCATGGCCTTGCACATGGCTTTTCAGAAAGATGTTGCTGCTGATCTTTTGCATATGCTTGAGCAGTCTGCAACACCGTCTGCTCCGACGATGTCTCGATGGCGATTGATTTTCGAGGCAGCGACCTGTCTCCGACTTAGGGAGCTTTTCGAAGGCTACTTTCAGATCTCGCCCTGCCCACAACCTGAGCCTCAGCAGGAGGAGCTTGAACAGTGCAACGTAACATTTCATGCTTTGCTTGATTCCAGTCCGCAAGGCGGGCGGGACTGGCTTCTGTCAGAGCTTCAGGTGCTTGGGCACAGAACGTCGCTGGAACAAATGCTGCAACACTGCTGGAAACTTTGTGCAGTTTCAGAGCAGGCTCAAGGCTTCTCAGATTTGGCAGATTGTCCGGGCCTGTTGCAGGAAATCCGTGAGCTTTCGGAGGCATTGAACTTGTCTCTCGAGGTGGTGGTCCTGCCGCCGGCTGGCTTAGGACATCAACGGTCAAATTTGCAACACAAGCTACATGCTTTTCTGCACAGCATTTGGCTAGGCAGTGGCACTTCAATGCGAAAGGTAGTCTCATCCATTTCATCTTTCACAACAGATTTTGGGACGGAGTCTGGGATCTCCGGCATGTCAGCACCCAGCGAGGTTGTCTGCCCGCAATTGTGTGATGCAAGTGATCAGACAGCCTTTCAGAGCTTTGACGACTTGGGATCTGCTGTGGACCCCTGGCCAGAACTCAGCTTTCAACAGTCGCTCCAGGTTCCTGGGGTGCTTCACATCATGCACAACATATGTGCGGATATGTGCGAGCAGCTGCCATCTTTTGCTTCCTTTAAGGTGCATCTGCAGGCCCTGGCCGTTTTCCTTTGCGACCCGCATGTGCGCAGGGGGATGCAGGAACGATGCTTCGGTCAAGGTCAGGGCCGAAGTTACAAGGAT
>CAJNJA010007971.1:0-15772 GCA_905231915.1 Symbiodinium necroappetens
GACACTGGGGCCAGTACTGCTGACCCTTAATGGAACATGTGCTGTGCCCCGTGACTGCATTGGAGTGCACGGTGTGGCGGCCCATAGACCCTGACGGTGGCGGCACCCACACGTGCCATTTTGGGCTTACCCTGCGGGGAAGCCGAATTCTATCGTCAATCCTCAATCCTCAATCCATGATGGACAGAAAATCAATGCCGCAACCAGCCCCCCAAACCCCTAAAGCCCTACACCGTAAACCTCTCCAGTACCCTAAAGTTCTGAATCCTCTGCCCTCGCCAACCATATGGGTAGTTCTCTAAATTAGGGTTTCTTTGGGGGGGTACTTTTTAAAAGGGTGCCGTACGAGTTTTGGGACCTAAAAGGGGACCCTAATTTAGGGAACTACCCATATCCTTATCTGGCATCCCCTTCTCTTGCAGGATTTGTGCTTTGGGTTTACATCGATGGCACGCCGAAGCCCCCAATGACGAAAAAAGTAGACCAAAAAGGCGTTGTCCGAGAACACAGGAAACTCCGCAAAGGAGGCACTGTTCCCTACGGGCCCTGCTCCTTTCTTTACATCCAACAATCAAATCCTCATGCAGCCCTCGACCACCCTAAACCCGAAATCCCGAACCCTAAACCAATCTGAAACCCCAAATCCAAAACCCGAAGCCGCAAACCCTAATCCCAAACCCTCAACCCAAAACCCCAAAACCCTAAACCCCTAAACCCTAAACCAGCCCTGAAACCTGCACAGACCCTGGAGGTTCGCCCCGACTCAGAAATTCGGCCGTGAACCGAACTAACAACACCCCGACCCCGCTAGAGAATTTTTGCATGTATGTATAACTACAGTGATCTTAGACACATATATGTAGATGTATATAGATAGACTGGTAGATAGATAGACAGATACATAGATAGATAGATATAGATAGTCAAATAGTTAGATAGATAGATAGATAGATAGATAGATCGATAGACAGATAGGTAGGTAGGTAGGTAGGTAGGTAGGTAGATAGATAGAGAGATAGATAGATAGACAGGTCGATGGATACACAACTCGACAGAAAGATAGATAGATAGGTAGGTAGATAAAAAGATAAAGAAGTAGATTCAGATAGATAGACAGATAGACAGATAGGTAGATAGAAAGAAAGTTACATAGACATACAATTCTTATAACATAGTTGAATGAGCTTACACATGTAAGTTCGCAATGACCTTGAAGGGCTTTGATATCTTGCTTGCGGCTTACGCTCCAGCTAAAGAAGCTTTTCGACCCTAAGCCCTCTAAACCCTTAACCTTAAATCCTAAACCCTAAACCCTCTAAACCCTAGACCCTAAGCCCTAAACTCTCTAAACCCTTAACCTTAAACCGTCAACCCTAAACCCTCTAAGCCCGTTACCTTAAACCCTCAACCCTAAACCTTAAACCCTAAACTCTCTAAACCCGTCATGGGTCAATCGGCCCAACGAAGCCCCCAGCCCGGAAGCGCAAAGTCCAAATATGAACGACCTGAAACCCCACACCCTAAGCCCCGAACCCTTAACCTCCCTAACCCTAAACCCTATCAACCCTAATCATAATCCCTAGAAGAAGCCCAAAAATCCAAAAATAAATCTCAAAACCCCCCCAATCTCGAGGCTCCAAAAGCCCGGAATCAAAGATGTGGCCAGGACACTGCGGAGGTTAAGACCCGCTGGGTTGGAGGCCAGCAGAACAGAGGCCTTGAACAAATCTACATGGGGTAGTTCTCCAAATTAGGGTCTCTTTAAAGGGTTCCTCTAAAGGGATCTATAAGGGTTTCTGTAGGGTTACTTTAAGGGTATGATAAGGGTAGTTCTCTAAATTAGGGTCTGTTATTAGGTCCCCAATGTAGTACGGCACCCTTATAAAAAGGACCCTAAAAGGGACCGACCCTAATTTAGAGAACTACCCACATAACCCATAAGCGCCCAATGGTTCCTTGAGGTAGGGTGTAGGGCTTCGGGTGTAAAGCCCAAAGCCCGCCCAGCTTAGGACAACAAACTATACTGGTGCCGTTTTCGGATTTTTCGGTTCTGATTCAGTTTCTTGGCGAAGTTGTTGCAGAGCCTGCTTGAACGCCAGATTGGTGTTTCACCTTGTACAGGAAAACACGGACTCGAAGCGTAGATGAATACGAACTCATCCGGCCTGTAGGTCCGGTGTCACCGGGAAGCCCAATACCCCTTAACTAAGGAACATACCTTAAATCATAAAATTAAGGCCCCTATATATAGTTTAATGTATATTCCTTATTTCAGGGGTATTGGGCTCTCTGGGTCACCGGTTAACGCGCTGCATTGGGCTTTAGAGTCTTGCGGGCATCATATCTGTGTTGGAGACTTCGCCCATGTGGCTAGGGGGGATTGATCACGCCTCAGATGGCCTACATCACCGAAACCACACCGAGAACCATAGAGTATACCATACTATATCATGACATATTGTTTTGGCTTATAATCTTACAGCTGCAAACGACAACACTTAAATTGACGTTAGAAACAGCAGGAGGATAAGGCGGAAGCTGCCATTCGGGCCGTGGCAAATAGTAATGATCCCTCCCTGCCGTCCCCATGCACGAATTCATGCAGCAAACAAACACACAAACAAACAAACAAACAAGCAAACAAACAACAACCCAAGCAAGCAAGTAAGCAAGCAAGCAAAAAAGAAAACAAACCAACATATATGTGTCTATATACAAGCATGCACATACATATGCTTGACACAATTACACACACACACGTGTATATAATGTATAATGCAGACGAAATCGATATTGATATCTATCCATATATATATACACACACATGAACACATGCACATACACGCACATACATATACACACATACATACATACATACATACATACATACATACATACATATATACATATATATATACACATACATATGTAAATGTACACACATGCAACTACACGCATGAACTTTAAAAGTATCTACATATATCCATCATACATACATACATACATGCATGCATGCATACAGGCATACATCCATACATACATACATGCAGGCATACAGACATGAAAACACATGCATACATAGATACATACATACATGCTTACATACATACAAACAAACACACATACATGCAGACATGCATGCATACATACATGCATGCATACATATATTATCTGCATGTATACCTGTACATAACTATACACATAAATACACAAACATGTGTATCTATTTGCATATGCATATGCATATACATGTACGTGTATTGTACACACACCGTGTCAATGTATGTATATACATATATTACTAATTAGTATCTACCTATCTATCTATCTATCTATCTATCTATATGTATATACACATACCACATGCCATACCATACCATATCGTGTTATAACATTTCATAGTCATATACCTGTGACCCCTTCCATTGTATCCAGACCCCTATGTTAGCCCCTCAAACACACGTACAAGACCGTGTAGAAACCTTATAAGCCCCGTACTAGTTACTGAGGCCCCCACCCCCCTACATCTTCAGCGCACTACTGAACATCCCGCTGAGCGGCTCCGCAGATGTCCAGCAGCTGCTTTCGCACGTCTGCCTCGGTTTGGACGATCTCGGAGCGCCACTGCAAGCATAGCTTCTGTAGACCGACCTTGGCTTTGGGTCCAGGGTTGAGGGCTTTCTGACCTGGGTTGCAGGGCTCGAGACTTTGATGTAGGCTCTTGGAGTATCGGATTTTTGGCAAGTAAGGCTTTAAAGCTTATTTTAGAGGTTCGGACTCTATACTTGTGGCTGTTGCCAATCAGCTTTGCTGTTCAAACGAGAACTGTACGAAACCAGGTCAGGATGGAAAATGCCGCAATGACAATTGAACATGTGAGACTCGTGATTGTGGTGTTGGTGTCATTGAAAATGACCACATGACAGGAGATTTGGCTTGGTTGCTGGTGATGACAGGCTGATGATTGTGAGATGATGATGTCGGCGACGAAGCTAGTGTTCGAGGTGGTGGTTGTGGTGGAGGTGGTCGTGGCGGGGAAGGGGTTGCGGGTGGTAGGGGGAGGCAGTAGGGGTGGAGGTGCTGATCGTGGTGGGTGTAGAAGGTAGATTAGGTCATAGTGGGTGGTAGGTGGTGCAAGTGAAGATGATGCTGATGATCAAATGATGACGAATGGCATGAACCACCATGATTGCAATGCTAATGCCCTCGGGGTCATGTCGCGACTGCGACGAATAACATGCGGTGGTGGTGGTGGTGGTGGTGGTGGTGGTGGCGGCGGCGGTGGTGGGTGGTGGTGGGTGGTGGTGGGTGGTGGTGGGTGGTTCTGTGAAGAGAAAGCACACTGCTCGTGCAACGACCGCAGGCCGTGATGTCTCCGACCTTCTCGGACCCGAAACGATCACACCGACAGCAACCGATAAATTCATCTCATCGGTTCTTGCAGACAAGGGCATAGGAAGCCAACGAGACTGAGACGGGCAGCTTAAGGAATGCTGATGTAAAGCAAACCCTCAATGGTTCTTCGACTGAACCCAGCTTCTCCAGTGAGTCCCAGGAGCATGATCGAATGGCACACCAGCCGCCTCCAACTTTGGCGCACGCACACTTACGACATCGTATGAAATTCAAATTTTCATGGCCCACCTTGAAGCCATACATACAGTAGGGCCAAAACCATTTTTTCACATACGTAGTTTTCGAAAATTAGGGTCCCTGTTTGGGTCTCCAATATAGTACGGCACCCTTATAAAAAAGGCCCCCGAAAAGGGACCCTAATTTAGACAACCCTTACAGAATCCTTATAGTACCCTGATATAGGAACCCTTTAAAGGGACCCTAAATTTAGAGAACTACCCATGTAATTTCAAGGTTGCGGCGTGCAGGCTTCGGGGCTTCAGTTCCGGGAGTTTCGGGTTGGGCTAAGCTTGTTTAGGGCTTGGGGTTTAGGGGTTTCGGGCTTAGGGTTTAGGGCCGTTTAGGGCTTGGGGTTTAATTTAGGGCTTGGGGCTTAGGGATTAGGGCTTCGGGCTTCGGGTTTAGGGCTTGGGGCTTACGGTCTATAGTCTAGGAGGGTTGTAGGGTTTAGGGCTTTGCTTCCTCATGCGACGGGTTCGAATTCAGTTACCGAGGTACATATGTAGGGGCCGGAATAATTAGACTAAGCTTTTGGAGATGCGCAGTACAACATCACTGGGACGATTCATCAAGGATGCTAAAACAAACCCCTAGGCCCTGAACCGCAAACAATAAATAAACCCTAAACCCTAGAGAACTTGTTCTTGCAAGCTCAGGGCAACTCCCCATCTCCTTTACCAGACGGAAATACCAACAATCAACAATCAATCCACCCCACGCAACCAGAGAGATGCGCTCATAGTTTTCACAGAGGGTTTAGTACAGGTTGTTGTCCGGTGTCCTGCAATGTTTCAGCCTGGCCCATAAACCCTAGGCCCTAAACCCTGTCCTAGACCCAATGCCTCAGCCTGGTCCATGGGCCTATTTAGCACGCTTCGGCCTTGTCAAGAATCACTCGCTGCAGCCCCGAATAATTGAACCTCGACTCTGTAGAAACCTTAAACCCTAAACCTCTAACCCCTAAACCCCTAAACCCCTAAACCCTAAACCCCTAAACTCCTAAACCCTAAACCCTAAACCCCTAAACCCCTACACCCTAAACCGTAGGCCAGAAGCCCTCAGGACGGTCCTGAGTAGAGTCTTTCCGACACCCTCAAATAACTTGGAGGTTCCTGGGCAGTTCTACATGGAGTTATACGTCTCCCAATATGGGTTATAACTACAGCTACCCCACTTATAACCCTACTTACAACTACGGCATGAACTTCCAAGATATGAATGTCCTTACACCACCCCTGCAATTGTCTAGGGTGTCGGCTAGCAGGTTAAAGGGGGGAGGACTTCGAAGGGTCACGAAAGCAGGTTCTGAACAAAAATACCGAAATTCTCAAAGTGCCACCCTGGAAGAGCAGTACCCAAAAGGCCCGAAGAGTCGGAGTACATAGCCGTCGTATGCTGCCCCCCAGATACTAACCTGCATTACCACTACCCTATTCGGAGAAGCAAAAACCTGGACCTCCATTGCCGCAACGGCCGACTGGCTGCGAAGAAGGAGTGAGTAGGCCAGCCTCGCTGTCATTCTCAATGGAATCCCGCTTCCTTAATAATAAGCATAGTTAGTAGGGATCTCAATATGTTGTAGGCCCTGAATCAGAGGCAACTCTCAACCCCAAAAAGCCGAATCCCTAAACCGGTAAACCCCTAAAACCCTCAGCCCTAGCTGTGGTACATCCTCGGGGTCTGCATGGCTTTGACTACGGCTTTGTCTGTTCGACTGGCTCGCGGAGACTTGGGGTTGGGAGGGCCGGGGGCTGTAACCCTAAACCCGAAACCCTAAATCCTAGTCCTAAACCCCTAAGCCCCTAAACTGCTAAAACCCTAAACCCGAAACCCTAAATCCTAGTTCTAAACCCCTTAACTCCTAAACCCTAACTCCTAAACGGTTTGCGGTTTAGGGCTGGCGGGTCCTGAAGGGTTTTTAGGGGGCTTGGGCTATGAAGGGTTAGGATTTCTGCTTCATTCAAGGGTTTGGGGGTTTAGGGTTCAGGGTTTAAATCCTAAATCCTAGAAACCCTAAACCCTAAACCCTATAAACCCAAACCCCTAAATCCTATAAACCCCAACTCCTATAAACCCTAAATCCTAGAAACCCTAAACCCTAAACCCTATAAACCCAAAAACCCTAAAACCCTAAACCCTATAAACCCTATAAACCCTATAAGCCCTACATCCTATAAACCCTCAATTAGAAGTCAGGGTTTTGGGGGCCTTGGAGCCCAGGAGCTCGCCGGAACTTTCCAAGAGCTGACGTGCCAACTCCCTGGCCTCAGGGGCGACTGGGTTTTTAGGGTTTTTAGGGATCTTAGGGTTTTTAGTGTGTTTAGAGGTTTTCGAGAAAAAAAGGTGTTTTTAGGGGTTTTTAGGGATTTTAGAAGTTTAGGGCGTTAAGGGGTTTAGGGGGTTTAGGGGTTTGGGGTGTAGGGCTTTAGGGGTTTGGGGCTGTAGAGTAGTAGAGGGGTGTAGGGTTTAGGGATTTAGGTTTCGAGGTGTAGGGGTTTAGGCTTTAGGGATTTAGGTTTCGGGGTTTAGGGCTTAGGGTGTAGGGGACCTGAATTCCTTGGGGTTTAGTCTAGGATGCAGAAATACGAAGGGGGCCATTGGAATTAGAACCGGGACGAGCAGGGCGTCAGGATAACATAGCGCACCATACTTATACATGTTGGGTCGTTCTCTAAATTAGGGTTCCTTTCTTCGGTCCCCAGAATAGCACGGCACCCTTAAAAAAAAGGGACCCCAAAAAGGGCCCCTAATTTAGAGAACTACCCATATGAAAGAGCCGAGGCCGACAGAGATAGCGGCGCTAAGGCCATAAAACACACCCTAAACCCTAACACCCTAGACCCTAAACCCGAAACCCCAGACCCCAAATTAACCCTAAAAACCCTAAACCCTAAAAGCCTAGGCCTTGAAGCCCTGAACCTGAAACCCATCTTACAGACCCTAAACCCAAAAAGTCGCCATGTATTGCTTCACGTAGGGGCCTTAAATTATGATTAGAATAGGATTTCGGGGTTTGTTGTACTATATGCTCATAATAAGGAACCCCCCCAAAAAAAAAGCATTGGTACTTGTTTAGACCCCTATATTCGGCAGGTGACCCTAAACCCTAAACCCTAACCCCTAAACCCTAGACCCCTATATTCGGCAGGTGGCCGTCCGAAGCGTCTCTTGGAGCGAAGCCACGGTGCAGGCGCAAGCCTTGCGATGCAAAGCACTCCGAGCCCCAGGTCCCACGCGAAATATCCCTCTACTCTAGGGTTTATGGGTTTAGGGTATAGAATTTAGGGTTTATGGGTTTAGGGTTTGGGGGTTTATGGGTTTAGGGTTTATGGGTTTAGGGTTTATGGGTTTAGAAATGTTTAGGATTTAGGAGAGTGTGAAGTAGACTGTTCTAGGCTCTTTACGAATACCTCAGACACAGAATCCCCTAAACCCTAAACCCTAAACCCATCAGAAACAAAACCCTAAAGCCTAAACCCTAAAACCTAAGCCCTAAACCCATCAGAAACAAAACCCTAAAGCCTAAACCCCAAAACCTAAGCCCTAAACCCATCAGAAACAGGCGAGCAAAAGAGCTGCGATGTCTCAGGAACAAGGCTTCTTACACAGGGGCTCACCCCTGGCCGATCTCGCGGAGTGTAGGGCTTAGGCTTTAGGGTCTAGGAGTTTACGGTTTTAGAGTGGATTTCCAGAGTTTATAGGCAAGGGGCCATTAGCTTACCTACTTTGGGGGTTTAGGTACACGCTACACCCTCAACCCTAAACCTGCCTTTGTTGAAGGCTTCCGGGAAGGGTTTCAGTTCCCAGTTTGGAGTACCACATCAAAAGGTCCTAGTCCGGGTTAGGGTTTAGGGTTTAGAGTTTAGGGCTTCTTAGTCTTAGTCTTAGCCTTTCCCAGCCGGTGTGGCAATGTCTCTCACGGGCTTGGGGCGGGCTCGATGGTTTGTGAAAAGCCTGCAGCTTCAGGACTAAAGTCTCAGATGGTGCGGTCGGCAGGGATAGATAAGACCGTAAACCCTAAACCCTGAAAGCCCTAAACCCTCAACCCTACCCCCACCGTCTAAATCCAAACCTTGCCCCCGCAAGTCCATGGGAGTAACGGGTGGTCCAGTGCTTCCCTAAATCCCCACCCTTCCCCAAACCCCAAAAAAAGAGCCCGAACCCTGAACCACTGAGGCCTGGATCTCTGAATCCGGCGAAGAGCCGTGGAGAACGTTGCGAAGAAGGCCCGGGTCGTGCACCTGTTAGGGTATGCAGGGGAAGTGGAGTCTAGGACCAGGAGGATTGTAGAGTTTAACAGGATCGTGAAGGCTCTTGCGCCGAAGGTTTTTTGTGGTTTTCGGAGTTTTATTAAGGCTTACAGTCGGTTCAAGTTTCGGGTTTGGGAGGGTCAGGTCTTGCCGCTTTGGGGTGTTATGCAGGGACCTTAATAATTAGAATAGGGTTTTGGTACTTAGAATGAGGAACCCCCCCAAAACAGTAGTGGCATTTAGGCTTCTACTTAGGGTGTTCCAGGGAGCCCTGCAATGTGCCTGGTTTCAGGACAACTCTCTCCAGCTGTGGGGGCTTACAGGAGGTTTCTCGGAGTTACGGGCCAGGGGTTTAGAATGCTAAACCCCTAAACCCTGAACCCTAAACCCCTTAGCCCTAAACCCCTAAACCCTAAACCCCTAACCCCTAAACCCCTAAACCCTAGACCCCTAAACCCCTAAACCCCCAAACCCTAAGATTCAGGACGTGCAGAGAAAGAGAGAGAGAGAGAGAGAGAGAAGAGCTGCGAGCCTCTCGGGATGCTATGAGGGGATGGTGCTTCAGATCCTCCTACTATAGGGGACTAAAAAAATGACCGATACTATGTTGGGGTTCCTTACCATCATTATGGTATAGTATACCCCAGAACCCTATTCTAATTATTCAGTCAGTCAGTCGGTCATATGCCGGGCGGCGCGTAGACAGGTAAACTGGCACATCGCATGATTCCAGAAATGAGGATTCTGTACAAGACTGGTTATCTCACGGTGGCACGTTGGCTTTCTAGGAACTGACATGCTTTGTCCCGAACAAATGTGACCCATTCTCGTTGTGGCCTCCCCATTCTTCTCACATGTTTACTTGTGGCAGGCTGCAGTACTCCGCGACTTAATGCGGAGCTGTGCAAGGGGTGATCGTGTGCAGATCGCAGCACTTTACCGGTTCTAGTTATTAAGGCCCCTATATTACCTCCGGGTAAAACGAGACCTGATAAGTAGAACAAGGGATGCTACGGACTTTGACTGCGGAGTGTTTTTTCTATAAGGAGCCCTCCTGGACCGCTCCTGGCGTCCTAGGTCCTAGCCTACCTTTAAAGGGTGTAGATTCGACGGGTGTAGAGTTGACGGGTGTGGAGTTGGGTTTAAGGTTTAGGGTTTAGGGTTTGCTTCGGGTAAGGCGCTACTTTGGAGTTTCGGATGACGGGGCCACAAAGATACAGACAAGCTTGAGTCCCCTCAATGTTCGGTCAATTTAGGATGCATCTGCGGGAGGCGAGGGATCAGACCGGGCGAGCCATGGAAGACTACATGCATACATGCACCTACCTACCTACCTGCCTACCTACCTACCCTACCCTACCCAACCCTACCGCACACATCGCTCTTTCTATCCGGGGAGCAATAATGGTTGCCAGGCCCGGTTGATCCCGGTTGGCATGCCGGTGCCGAGTGGTTGCAATGCCCGGCCGATTCCGAGATGGCTGTACAGCTGCAACCATCTATTCCGGACCACGGGTCATCCGTGGTCAAAACATGTCAAAACTAAATTCGCGATCAGCGCTTTCTCTTCCTTGAGGATGATGCCGTGGATGCTGACGGAGCAGGCCCATTTTGCAGTAGATCTCGACGGGGGACCTGAGGGATGTCACGTTGCATTGGGTTTCGGATGTTCATTTCGAGGCGTGCAAAAACGAGCAAGAGGTAACCGCACTGTCAAGCTTTATAGCTTTACAACAAGACATGACCGCCATTCCTCTTCTGAACTCAGGCAAAGTCCAGCCTGTGAAAGGAAGCAAGGCTAAGCCCGTAGATCCCTTCACCTGAACCCCCGAATTCTACCCATTCCCACTTCCTTTTTCCCTGACACGAGACCCTTATCTCTTCCCCTACCCTACCCTACCCTACCCTACCCTACCCTACCCTACCTACATACGGCAATCATGTAAACCAGGACCATCAACATGATACCATCTTTCTACCCTGAGCCCATGCCTTTTAATTACTGCTAGCAAACAAGGCATAGAGAAGCAAGAAGAACGGTAATCACAGTAGCATTCGCATTAGTACCCCCATAGGGTCCTATGTACCTACATCGCAGACTGCGTGGGCTTCTATAATAGGCATTACTACAGTTGATGATATGAATCCTTCATTACCTGAATTCAGGACCCTAAACTACGGGAAGTATGGTCTATTCCTACTTTTTTGGGTGGTGCAGGATTTATATCATCAACCGTAGTATGAGTTAGGGAAGGATCCCCCTGGGTACCATGCCGGTGGTTCTCTAAAGTAGGGTCCCTTTGGGGGTCCTTTTTGTAAGGGTGCCGCACTATTTTGGGGACCTCCATTTAAAAGGGAACCTAATTTTAGAGAAGTGCGCTTATAGTACCCTTAAAGTAACCCTATAGAAACCCTTATAGATCCCTTTAAGAAGCCCTAAAAAGGGGCCCTAATTTTAGAGAGTTACCCATGTGGTTTCTGTGAAGTTTTAGGGTTCTTTGTTCTTTTGGTATTTCGGGTTCTTGAGAGGGTTTAGGGTTTAGGGTCTTTACATAATTTCTCTTGAGTTGAGGATTGACGGAGAGCGTAAGAATGCTATGCGTTCCCACAAGGCCATTCCAACTCCCCAAAGTTTTGTTTTTGTTGTGCATGGAAGCCCTATACTACTTAGTAGTAGAGGAGGTAACCTCTAAATCTTTCTGAGGTACTATACTCCCTATATAATCCCGAAGGTATAATCTTTAGTTCCCCATGATACCGGACAGGTCTAGATCTGCAAGGAGTGTGAGTGACTTGGGGTTTGGGCTCGATCATAAAGCTTTAGGTTTAGGGGTTTAGGGTTCAGGTTTTAGGGTTTAGGGTTTAGGGTAGGGGGATCTGCCTGGGGATCCCAAAGTATTCTGTTTCGAGGGTTCTACAGCTATATCGCAGTTTGGGGCTACCTGCGTCCTTGTTGGATACAATTATATATATATATTGTCATAAAAAAACCCTAACACATAATTAAAAGTGATCATCTTCAATATGGCCCCAACATGGAACCAGCTACAAGACCAGCCTAAGTTGGGCTGGTTGAACTCAGGGTGCAGGGACTTCAACTCATTGGGTTCAGGGTTGCGTGGGTATGATTATTACGGTTTGGGGGCTTCAGGTTTTGAAGCTCAGGCTTTAGCTTTTTAAGTGCAGGCTTCCCGCCTTCGCCTCATGTTTGGCCATCTTCAAGAATTTCTTTGCATCCCAGCAGAGCCCAAACTCTGGAAGTCTGGAAGTAAGGCGTTCCACGCGCCAATTTCCTCAACAGCATTGGAGATGATCCCCATCCCTAATTCGACCCCAATTAGACCCTCAAAGGCCCTAAACCATTGCTTACCTGTATCCCGATACCCTGAGACATGGTAGGTTATGACCCCTTAATTCTATCGCTACGACGCCTAATATAGTACCCTAAATAGCAGAGTCCTTATTAGAAGGACCCCAAAATAAGGTACCCCTTATTTTCGGAAATTCCCTAAAACCCTAAAGCCCTAAACCCTAAACGCGTATAGATCCCCTTAAAGGAACCCTAAACGGACCGTAAAACCCAGAAAAGGTACCCCTTATTTTCGGAAATTCCCACGTGTCTCTGAATCTTCAGCTCAGGGGCTGAGTCTCGAAATTGGACCCTCCTACTACTACTACTACTACCACTACCACTACCACTACTACTACTACTACTACTACCACTACTACTACTACTACTACTACTACTACTACTATACTACGTGTCGGATTCATGTTGCTTGTGTGTGTGTGTGTGTTTGTTTAGCTGTTTGGGCCATGCGAGCCAAGAAGCTTGACTGGTTAGAAGCAGTACCAGTACCTGAGTCATTTTACGGAGCAAGACTGTGACACAAGGCGGGGAGGGGGTGGAAGGGGGGGGGGGGAAGGCGGGGGAGAAGAGACCAGAATGGGGGGGGGGGAAGGAGAAGAGCAAGCGATCTGCGGAGGGGAGGGGAGCCCGGGTTGTGGGCCAAAAAACGGCTGTCACGAAACTCTCGAGTTGCAGGGAGAAGGATTAGGTAGAGGGTATTCAGAAAAATCCCCAAGACAATGGAGGCCTTTGGCTTCGGCGGAAAATAGGGTATAGCCTGGATCCCCACGTACAAACCGTGCACCCCACCAGACTCAGATTCGAAGGCATGGCCCCAGTGTCTGCGAATCGCCGAAGCCTCAGCCAGGTCTTGTTTGGATTTACATAGGGTTTAGGGTTTAGAGAGTAGGTTTTGGAGTTTGGAGTTTAGGGATGTTTAGGGTTTACGGTCCAGGGCTAACGGTTAGTTAATGGTTTAGAGTTATATTATGGGTGTCTTCGACGTACGACGTGCAACGCAATCATAGTGAAGCGAACTTGGCAAGGCACTTGTCGCCAACATGTTCGTCGGGGTGTGAAGTTCCGATCGCCAGGTTCAAAAGGCAGTATCACTTGTCCCTCTTTCTCCAGTCAGGATTGCTGGCGTTTTGGTTGTGCTTACTGCTATGCTCTCGGCAACTAGCAAAGTAACCCCTAAACCCTTGAACCCTAAACCCCAAGGCTTAAAGTCGTTTTTCTTTCGGCGAACCTGGGGCGGGGATCCGTCCGGGCGTCGCGGTGTCAGTCCCTTTCAGGGGTTATGGTTGAGGGTTTAGGTTCACGAAGTTAATGATGTTGTTCTCATTTCAACATGCGGTATGGTAAGTAAATGTCTATGCACGCATGCCTTAGTGCAGTGCACTCTGAACCGTTAAGCCGTAAAGTTAAGACAGCAGGGCTTGTTGCAGCATGGTCTGCGGCAACTAACTTCAATCCTATGAATCGTTCGATGCTGCTGTTACCGGAGCCCTAGACCGTCACCTGAACTCTAAACCCCTAAACCTAAACCCTAAGCCCAATGCTCCAAACCTTTCCTGCTCTGAGTACGAACACCCGAAACCCCAGAGACAACAGCACACAACCTGACGCCCGAACTTGCCCAGAGATCCCAAAATGTCTTCAAATATAAGGAACATGTATCTTGAGCTCATATAGGCGATCCCTTTATACCCAACCTTTAAACTTTTTGGTTCTTAGAATTTAGTAGTAATCTGAAAGTCTATCCTTTTATTTCCCTGGCTTCTTGGAGAAGTAAGTTACAGTTTACAGTGCAGTCTCCGGGAGTTCTCTCAGCCTCCACAAGCTTTAGGACACCCCCTTCCCACATGCCTTTAAAGCAGCCAAGTGCTCAAAGCCTTATAGCCCCAAACCCCATAACCTCGACCCTAAACCCTAAACCCTGAAATCCCCAACGCCTCTTAACGGTTTAGAGTTTAGGGTATAGTATCTGCAAAGAAGCCACAAAACACCGTACAGAAGACATATTTTCGGTGCAATTTTTCCCCTATAGAAGCCCCCTTGAAAGTACCTCTGCAGGAGCCCTTTCTACCACGAAAACAACCTTGAACCCCGATAGGGTTTAGGGTTTAGGGTTATAAACCCTAAACCTTAAGCCCCTAATGGGATTTAGGGTTTAGGGTTGTAAACCCTAAACCTTAAACCCCCATAGGGTTTAGGGTTGAGGGTTATAAACCCTAAACCTTACACCCCCATAGGGTTTAGGGTTGAGGGTCATAAACCCTAAACCTTAAACCCCAATAGGATTTAGGGTTTAGGGCCCGCAACCCTGAACCCCAAACTCCTAAAACCGAAAGCCTTTCTATACCACAAGCACCTTCAGGCGCTACCGATGCTCGGAGTTGCTCTGGGCATTTGCGCTGACGCGGGGCCCTCAGAGATTTGGGGGCCTCCCTTCCGAGCTCCTTTAAAACTTTAAGGTGGGCCTACTGTTGATGATAAAAATCCTGCATCTACCTGAAGGACCCTAAAACACCCCTAACCCTAAACCCTGCATTACCTTAAGGACCCTAGAAAAACCCCTAAACCCTGCTTTACCATAAGGAGCCTAAACTATGGGAATTATGGTATATTCCTTCTTATGGGTACTGCAGGCTCCTCTTTATAAGGGCTCCTTTGAGGGCTCCTTTAGGGTTTAGGGTTTAGGGTTTTAGTGGTTTAGGGTTTAGGGCTTTAGTGGCTTAGGGTTTAGGGTTCATTGATGGGGGTTCTTTAATAATCTCAGCCCATCTGGGATCATGTCTATATGCAGCAATCGCACCGAATGAGATCTGTCCTATACACCCCAAATCCTTGAGCTTCGAACAACCGAGAACTCCAAACCGATGAAGGGGACCCTATTCTAGCACCTTATAGTACCCCTCGTGATATGGGGACCCTATGTTCAACTCTAGCAGCTTACAGTACCCCTCAACGGCGTTAGTCACTGGCACGTTGAAGATCCGAAACTCTAAAACCCTAAAGCCCTAAAGCCCTAAACCCTAGGCCCTAAGCCCTAAAACCCTAAAGCCCTAAAGCCCTAAGCCCTACTAAAACCCTAAAGCCCTAAACCCCTAAGCCCTAAACACCCTAAACCCTAAGCGATCCACCCAGGTGTCGCGGCTCTTCCAGACGAAGACAAAGTGGTCCGCGGAGGTTCGTTGGATTTTGGGCGCTGCAGGCCAGGCCTTCCATATCCGTAGGGTTTTTAGGCTTTTTAGGCTTTTTGGGGTGTTTAGGGATTTTAGGTTTTTTAGGCTTTTGCTCTTTTTTTTCTTAGGGATTTTAGGGTTTTTGGGTTTTTTTAGAGATTTTGGGGGTTTTAGGGATTGTAGGTTTTTAGGGTTTTTAGAGCTTTTAGAGATTTTGGGGTTTTTAGGGCTTAGGCCCTCATACGGGGCCCCTAAATAAGAAAGTACCTAGATCATTACTTTGGGGGGCTCCTTGTGAGTATGATAGTTATCTGCAAGATTTACCCCCCCCCCCCCCAAAAAAAAAAAAA
>CAJNJA010007972.1:0-15772 GCA_905231915.1 Symbiodinium necroappetens
GAAAGGAATGAATTGCCTGCTGGTTGTTGGGGTGGTTGGCGTTGTTGGTGGTGTAGTACTCGTGGTCAAAGAAGTAGAAAGTAGTAGTAGCAGTCGTCGTCGTCGTCGTAGTCGTCGTAGTCGTAGTCGTCGTAGTAGTAGTAGTAGTAGTAGTAGTAGTCGTAATCGTAGTCGTAATCGTAGTCGTAGTCGTAGTCGTAGTCGTAGTCGCAGTCGCAGTCGCAGTCGTAGTCGCAGTCGCAGTCGCAGTCGTAGTCGTAGTAGTAGTAGTAGTAGTAGTAGGAGGAGGAGGAGGAGGAGTACCACCAGCAGTAGGAGGAGGAGGAGGAACAGCCACCCGGCTGCCGCAGCAGCGGCAGCTAATTGAACGCACGTATGACCCCGCAAACTGCTACAATCAGCTCCTCTGACAACTTGTATGCAATCTGGGGGCGAGTTGACCCTGAAACATCAGACAGAAACAACACAGCTGATCCGGGGCTCTGCGTTGCGAGGAGCACAGTATGGAAATTCTCAAAAGACCTGAAAGCTTGTGGAGATGGCTGGCTCGAAAGCATAGAAGAGCGAAAGTTTAGTGGAAGTAACGCAACAAAGTTAACACTGTGTACAATGAAACAACCGCAACAGAAAGCAACGTGCAAAAGCCAGGCAAAAGTGGTTCAGATGACATCGATTCGTCGATGGCTGATCTGCTGCGCAGCTGATCGGAAGTCGACGAGACGTCCACTTCAAAGGCAGTTAATTAGTCCCATCACTATCTCACGAAGATCGCTGAGCCGCTGAGTGCTGATTTTGCTGAGTTTGAAGCGTTGGCCGTAACTCCATGGTTGCAGCCGCTACGGGCTATCGTGCAGACGCCTTGAACCCTAAAGGCCCTAAACCCACAACTCTTAACACTTTGTAGGAACCTGCAAATGGGAACCCCTACAACAACCCCTCTGTGCTGCCCGGCCCATCGTCGCTCCGAGGGGTGGCTGCACCACTAACCCACGCCCGCCAATCAAGACCACTTTCTGCCTCAAAGGGCTCCCGGCGGTGGGGGTTCATGTGGGGAGGGGGCCCTGTAAGTTCGAAGAGACTTCCTTTCAAGGGATCCCTTTAGGGCTCCATAAGGAGCTTTGACAATTAGGAGCTTGGTTTTGTTCCATGAAAAAAGACGATGACGGGATACTCTCAGTCATTAGTCAGGCCCTGCACATAACTGTTGGACGGAACGTGAACGTTCAGGTGTTAGATCTTCGGATTTTGGATTCTTCGGCGGCTTTGGAATCCAACATCGCCACTTGATTAATGCAGACCTCTGATTACTACACACTTCTTTTCAAGCACCTGAGCGTTAGGATCCCCATCGTAATTCGATTGAAGCAAGGGTTTGTTAATCAGGCGTCTACATGAAACTTCATTCACAGCCCCGTGGTTTCGTCGGGAGCGGCAGGTCAAAGTAAGCTCAGAGCTACTGGTCAAACCCTAAAACCTAAACCCTACTAAACCGTACTACACCCTACTAGACCCTACTAAACCCTACTAAATCCTACTAAACCCTACTAAACCCCAAACCCACAGGTTTTTTTGGGGCTCTGCCGGAACTCTTGGAGTCGATCGCTTCTAGCCATAACTCCGGGGTTTGCAGCCTTCGGGGATGCCCTTGCCTAGCACTCTGCAGGCTCCCACTCTGTTACCACGTGAGCACCCTACGGTTTGGGGCTTAGGGTTTAGGGTTTCGGGTTTAAGGGTTTAGGGTTTAGGGGTTTAGGGCTTAGGGTCCAGGATCTCGGGTCTAGGGGTGGCCACGCCAAGCACCAGACGGGTGACAGTTGCTCCCATACGTATGCTCATACCGTTGCAGGGGGCAAGAGCGCTTTTTAGCAGTCTTCTAATCCCCAACTCCCACCGCCAGCCGTTTTTCTCTTGCACGCAAGACATATATTCTGTATTGCATCTTATACATTTTAATGTTATATTGTGTAGTATATACCATATAAGTACAAGTATAAATAAATATATATATATATATGTATATGTAAACATATATACATATTTATTTATTTATTTATATTCATACTTATATTTGTATTTATGTTGGTTTATCTATTCATTTATCTATTTATCTATTATGTGGTATATTATATGTCTTGTATTAAGTATAAATTACGTATCTGTTTTTGACAGGGCGGCCTGGGCTTCCGCGGCTGCGAGCGCAACACCGAGACTTGGGCAATGCCCGTGGAGCCTTGCGGCCGTCAGCAGGGTTCAGGACTTCAGGGTTTAGGGCCAGTTTATTCATCTACAGTAATTATGCCATGTTCCGCAGTTTTGGAGGACTCTCCCCAAAGCAGGAGGGGAACTATTCTGACTATCAACCCTGAGACCTAAGACGGCTGCAGGAAGCTGAACGTGTGATCCGCTGCGGCCGCGGTGCGTCCTCGGCGAGAACGGGCCGAGGTTCTAGCGCTCTGCCATGAGACATCAGCTTTTGGTTTAGGATTCTGAGTCACCAGTTGAAGTAAAGGTTTCAAGAACGCAGGCGAGTACAGTCTTACTGGACGGTGTGGGGCAGTGTCTTCCAGGTGTCTGTCGGAGAGGAAGGGAACACAGGGACACTGGAAGTTCGTCTGCACACATTGTGCTGGTTTCCGGTCAGTTGGCCAGTTGGCAATCGACAAGAGCGGCATCTCTGTAGCGGCTTGCACATGCTCGCTTCCACAGTCTACAGGAGTGTTGTTCTTCTTGAAAGAGTTCCTCAAGTCGACACAATAGTTGTCGCGATTCCTTCTAAGCTAACTCAGGGAAACTACAGCTGCTTCAGAGGCAAGATGCCAGCCGTAGCAGTATGTACAATTTGGGCTTTAGGCTTCATCTCCTCGGGGCTGAAGGGAATAAGTTGCTGTCTGCCATCCATAAGCTGCCGGCCGCCAGCTGTTTGGAAGATTGCTGCAAAGCCGCAGGGGCTTTGAGGCCTGTGCCACATGTCTCATGCAAGATTGGGGGGGTTAGGACCAAAGCAACCATTTGTTCGAAACAGCGTTGATTTGGGACTGTGGCTGTCGCAGGGATGGAATGCTAGCAATGGCTGCCAGGATCAAATGCGAGTGTCTCGCCGACTTTATTGCTCGGATAGCGAAGCAGAAATCACTCACGAGTGTGACGGCGCGTTGTGATGGGACGCTTTAAAGTCCAAAAACCCCTACAATAGAAGCCAGACAGTTGGAACATCGCTATCCCCAAGCCCTTAAGGCTAAAATATAATTAGGGAATCCCAGCACTCATCATCCCTAAAATTCACTATACACCTTCAAGACTTATGTACTGCGAAGCCCCTAGGAAAAATCCCGAGAACCCCTAAACCCCCAGACAGGAACTCACAAGGGTGGCACCTTGTACTTTGCTGTCAGCCGGAACGCCGCTCCGGGTACCTGGCAGCTCCAGCTCCAAGGGTTTCCCCCTAAACCCTAAACCCTTAACCCTATAAACCCTAAACCCTATAAACCCTAAACCCTAAACCCCTAAACCCTAAACCCAAAACCCTAAACCCTAAACCCAAGAGGGGCCGCGTTTTTGTGGCATGGGTCTAGGCCTGAGGGCGGTTTGGGGGTTTGGGGTTTCGGGGAGGTTGAAGGGACATCAGCAGTCTCTTCAGCAAATCCTGGGAAAGCCGGAAAGCTGCCAGATTCTACTGTAGTAGGTTGGAATCCGTGACTTGCTATCCTTACCAAATGACCGAGTCTTCTCGCCGGCATGTCTGAAACAGCGCGGTGGCCTTGGCCAAGCCAGCAAACAGCCTGAGGCACCAGGAAGCTGTGCGAGTCGGCTTGTAACAGATGACTTCACATGACTGGCTTTTGACCTTGCGATGTGGTTTTTTTCCGAAAATAGGGAACCCTAATTTCCGAAACTCCCATGCGACCATGCAAGGCTTGGGGATGGGTAGTTTCCCATTGGCCCTAGGGTAGTGCCTCTGAAGATAAGGGAGGCTCCGTGCAGCCACTCTGAACTGGCCTAGTAAACCAAGGCTCGACACTCGTGGCAGACGGCTTTAGCCCTAAACCCTTCAGGAACCCCAAACCTTCTGCCCAAAGCTGCAAAGAGACTGAGAGTCTCTTGGCGACTCGAGCCATTTTCCTCCCTTTGACCCAAAACCATCTGCGACCCCCATCCCTGAGTGCTATGACGCCGAACCTTAAATCCCGTCACCCTCACACAGATAAACGCTCCTTTGCTACCCTAAACCCTGAACCGTAAACCCTAAACCCTAGAACCCTGAAGCGTCCTCCGCCCCCTTTTTGTCCCCAGGCCGAGCAGCCGCCGTGACCACCGCAGCTGCCGACTTGGAAGTCGAAAACAGCGACTCGCCCCCTGGGCTCTGGCGGGTCTCAGTCTTCAGGCTTTCTCTGTATAAATTCGGATTTTGGGACTAGAGTCTATATTTTATAAGACTAGAGTATCTAGAGCCTTTTGGGTTTAGTATTTAGGGAGGCGAGGCTTTTGAGGGTGTGGGGTGTTAGGCTTTTGGTGCTCGCGGTTTCCTTCCATGAGTTCAAGGCTTTAGGCTTTCACGGAGAAGGCTTCGGGTTGTATTACTGACAGGTTTAGGGCTTCGCCACCTCTGGCCCTTGAAGAGTTGTTGTGTGGTTTGCGCAGGGCTGCTTCCGACTTTTTCGGGACGAGGTCATGACACACTAAACTGGAACATCGACGAGCAGCTCAACAGTTCCAAATACAAAGTCCAATCCCAGATGCCTGGTAGCATAGACCCAGGGCCAGGGTTGTAGTGCATACGAACTTCAGACCTACGCAAACAAAAAAAACTATCTTAGAAAGCTTGAGGACTCCAACGCCTATCCGCAACACGGACCTACTTATGACATTGATCTCAGAACGAACTAGGCCTGAGCGTAACCAGAGCCATCATCTATGCCCGGAGTCGCGATGATAACTTAACTCAGTCACATAATGGAAGCGGGTCTCCGAAGAATGCTACGACTTGAGGTCCGACATCCTCCCGCCCCTCCCAGGCTGTGGGATCTGCTTACGCCGAGCAGGTTTGCTGATGCTGGGCGCTTCAAACCTGCAGCGCAGCTTTGAGGCCGTGCTGTCGGGTTTTCGGATTTTGGTTAAACTACAAGCAACAACATAACCATTCAGGCGCAATAAGAGTTCTGGTCTCGTAACCCCCACATCCCGAAACCCCTAAACCCTCCACCACGTTCCGATTCAGGATTCGAAACCCCAAACCCTCAACTCTCCTGCAACCCTGAACCTCAAGTCCCTAACACCCAGTCCTGTAAACACCGAAACCCCACCCTAACCCCTAAACAGTAAACCCTAAAGCCGAGGACACGAGGACAAATTCCCCCGGGCCTTCGAATCGGCCCAGCCGGGCACGAAGTTCTGCTTGCAGTGCGGAGGCAGGTCGAGCCTTTGCACCTCTCTTAGTGGGTTTAGGGTTTAGGGGTTTAGGATTTAGGGCTTTTAGGGTTCAGGGGCTAGGGTTTAGGGTTTAGGGGGTTTGGGCATCTTGGAAGTGGGTCGCCTTTGGGCTTCCTCCGGAGCAAGCTGAGATTTGAGGTCGAGAGCTACGCCCGTTCGCCCCAGGTATGCTGGAAGCCGTTGGAGAGGAGCAGGGGCTGAGTCACGCTGGCATAAGCAATGTAGGAGCTCCAGACGTCCAAAACAAAACCCACAAAGCCCTAAACCCCAAAACCCTCAGCGCTGAACCCTATAAAACTCTATAAAACCCCATAAAACCCTAAACCGCTCAAACAACGATCCACCACGTCGTACTGAAAAGGACCCGCGCCGAGACAGAGCATCAGCCCAACATTTGGCAGCCCCGTCAACGCCTACATAGACCTGACACTGGATACCTCAGTCAACCACCCTCGAACCTCGACCAGGAACGACCAAAACCCTGAATCCTGAAGCCCTAGACACTCTGAGCCGTCAACCCCGAAATCCTGAAGGCCCAGGGAGGCAGCTTCCAACATGTTGAGGGTCGCGCTGTCGTTGGAGCAAGGCTGCGAGGCCTAGAGCAGCAAGCTGAGTCAGCACTCCCAAGGCGTCGGGTAAGATTAGGCGCTTGGGAGCAGTTCGTCCTGTTTTGGTGCTTTCCGGCCTATGCTCCAAAGTTAAAACCGAGGACCTTCAATGCTCCGGGCCTGGGAGTTGACGGCGCCCAAGAACGAAGACTGATGTGCTTCCGCATGATCAGGTTAGGGTTTAGGGTTTAGGGTTTAGGGGCTTAGGGGTTTAGGGTTTAAAGGAAGCACTGCTCACATCTCTGCTTCTTCTGAAACTTGTCCAAGGCCTCCAGATTCGTCGTGGATGGTCTTGCAACCATTGCAGCCAGTTCCTGTCTGTCCCATGGTGGGTGAGGGTAGACTACACACCTTCCAAAATCGCTGTGCAACAGTCCATCCTTGGCCGTGGGGCTCTCTGTGGAGGTCACGACCTCGGTGCCTGCACAAGAACGGCTAGTTTGAAAGCCATTGGCTGATTCGAGCTTCTTTTGGGGTGGGGTTTTTCGGCTGACTTCAATGGTTTGTGCCTCCTGGCTTGAGGGCTTCAGGTCGCAGGAATTAAGATTCCACAAACCTCCACAAGTTTGAATTATAGAAGCAACAATTGCAAGCTATCACATGAGGCTGCCCTAGCAGAGGCACTTACCTTAGGATTGTGCCTTCCGTGACTACGCAGTATCCTGCAATATGGACAGTAATAATCCCGTTCATGAGGCTGGCTCAAGCATGCGAGGCACAACACTTGAACTGCCCAACAACCCCCCTCAGCATTGGCATGGTTGGCCCCCCCCCCTCCGTCTATTTCTCAGCAGCCACCAAGCTGGCATCAGTTTCGGCAAAATTGCCCCTAGATCTCGAAGCTTCTCAGAACTTCCACAGCCCGGCCTGCAGTCTGATCGTACAAGTCGCCCATGTCCCAGTAGACATCGAACATGACTTGGCCCTGGAGAGCTTCTGGCTTTCGGCAAGTTCACAGAGCTGATAAGAAGCTTGCCAGGGGGTTGCGGCTCGACAGACAGAATTCAGAAGAAACAGAATTCAGAAGAGACAGGCAGCTGCGGGCAATCCAAATACTTCGCACTTGTCGTGAAGCCCGGGCCTAGGCCCTGATGAGGTCTACCCACGATACTTACCTTGCTAGATGTAGGCAGAGACCATGCTACGGTGTATATGGTGTATACAAGCTGGAAACAAGAGATATCCTCAAATTCGCCTTTGAGCGTGTTTTCTGTTTTTGCCCCTTCGCGCCCCCCTACCCCCCCACCACCCCCCCCACACCCGCCCCCTCACTCCCTTTTCCCAATTCGTTCGTCTCTTCCAAGCAGCGGGTGAAGCAAGACAGGCTAGCTTACATCATTCGTGAAGTTGATGCCAAAGCCTGGGAATTCTGGGGCCGTGTCTTGTTTTTTGTTATTGCTGCAAAGCTTGATTCCCCATTCCCTTCCAACAGATGGGAGGTTGTAGTGAGAAGTGTAATACGGTTTTTGGAGAAACGTCAAAAGGATGACGCAGGGAATGTGCCACGGACCTTTCGTGTGGAATTATTGCTCAGAGCCTCAGCATGAAAACAGATACTGACATTAAAGACACACCTGAAGCAAATGTGCTCTTGCACACAAGACCTCACAATTGTGACCTACCTGTTGCTTTCCGAAACAATGCACCTGCTCCAAGCACAGCCGGGCCGAGGCGGACGACGCGAAGCGTTCAAAATTACACTCTTGAGAGATCTGCCGGAATTCCACAGATCGGTCGTCAGCCCACACCCCAATGTCTCTGACCGGCCTCGCCATTGTAGTCCTTCCAGGCCTGCAGGGAGCAGACTGCAAGTCTGGCCGTAAGGAGGATGCGTGCTGCAAGGTGAGCACAGCTGCTATTTGCAAGAACCCGTTGAGGCATTGACTATGGTGAGTAGTCGCGGCAATGCTGCACGAGCACTACTGAAGACAACGTTCTTTGCACACATCCGCTTGCTCAGCACAAGGCCTCCATTTCATCAGCATGAGATGAAGGATTGCGCTGCGTGCGACAAGTGCTACGGCTTGCCCGCTCGCAGTGTTTGTGATGCAAACATTACCACGATCACAGTGGCTCGAGGACGGTCCCCAGGCAATGCGAGGCTGCGACAAGTCCTCCATTTTGGGTCAGCTTTGCAGCTTGGTTGCACGGAGCATGTATATAGTAGAGCGACAGCTGCTGTCGAGAGTATGGTTCATGGCTCAAGGTGCGAATTTCACTGTCATCAACGCCACACTGCCGGGATCACTACTGGACGCCACTCTTCGCCCGGGAGCGACTCCGGAACGAAGACCCGAAATTCCCACGAGGAAGCTTCGCCGGGTTGGCGGCACAAGCGGGAGACTTCCTTCGGTGAAAAACCGGTTTGCAAAGCTGCCGCCTTGATGGAATCGAAATCCTGCCAGAGGACTCCGCCAGTTTTCAGTCGTGCTTGAATACGCTTGCGCGTCCTGCCATGAGGCTCGATCCCCATTGACCGTGAGACGGCACCAGCATGTCTTACATTCTCTGAACCAGTTACATATTCTAAGTTAGTCACGTGATTGTTTCCTCGATCCAGATCCTTGTGGTTTACCTGCAGATGAGAGCAGCGAGGCTGCCCGAGAAAAGTAGCAGCCACCAAGCGGTGCACAAGCATCAACCGGCCCGACTTGTTGACTGAGTAGTATCCATTCGTGCGTCGCGTGCCGTAGTTAGTGATTTCCCTCCCACGCAGCAAGTGTGAAATTCGGCCATGGCTACTTACCATCAGGTTGGCAATCGAGAAGTCAAGACCGCCGATGTACCTTGCCGGTCTCCACTCCTCGCCCAACAGCAGCTTGTCTTCTTCAGTAGGAACATCTCTGAATTCGTAATACTCATCATCTCCGCATCCCCAGGCCTTCCTCATCAAACCTCGGCAGCATTGTGAAACGGAAGACCGATGAAGGCCGAGAAGCCTCGCAGCCTCCGATTGGGAGGAGCACCATGACCACGACTGCTCTCCCAGCCGTCTCCACTGGACTGCTTTGCCCAGCTTTGGGGCACAGGTTTTTCGACTCGAGTTCGTCTCCCATGAATGCCTTATATTCTCTGCGGGAGACATGTACTGCAGATTGGATACGGCATTGTTTAGACCGTCCCCATCCCGGTGGTTCACTTGCCAGCAGCTTGCATCTGGAGGAGTACCCAAAAAGGTGGCGGCTACGAGCCGATGCACATAGTAGCCCTTTGTGCCAATTTGTGCTCTGAGGTACCCTCCGCATCGCGAGCCATGACTGACTTCACCAAAGGAATTTCGAAGGCGCCCGTGTGAGCTAACTTGCCAGGATCCTGCATTCCTCAGCAGCTGCTGCCCGGCGAAGGGGAGACGCCAACGGCATGAGCAGACCCGCCCGAGAAAACTAGTGGGGCTCGTCATCTCCAGAGGGCGAAGGGGCCTGATCATCTGATAAAATCCCATCCGGCATGTTTCACAGTTGACATTACCAAAGCCCAGAGGCCCAACTCCTCACAATTTTCTTTCAGGATTGTGCTGGCTGACGAAGATTTCAGAGAACCTATACCACTGCGCAAACCGCGTCGGTGCTACAATTACCGGCAGTAAGTCTTCTGAACCACTCTGTCTTTGTAATCCTTCCCGGCTGGCGCACCATGCGGTCCCTTCGCGGCCGCGGGCCATACTTCTTCCTGCAAAGCAGCGGAATAGAATCTGCAGAGATCATGCCGTGACTCATGCTTCTTACTTGCCTACGCTAGCTTCTTGATTAAGCAAACACCTTGGGCATCTAAAGCTGCTTCGTGACAGAATCTGCGTCGGTGAAATCTCACGACTTGAGACGGTGATATCCGAGGATTTCTTATTTCCTACACTCAGCGAGTTACGAACGAATCAGGCCATGCCTCCCGTCGCACTCCAGTACCTGCCAAGGTAAGGGACTGGCTTCGTGCCAAAAAACCATCCCGACTCAGCATGACTGCAGTTGTTGCGGCTTTGCCTCTTCAGAGACTACCAAGACCCTCCCTGTACCCTCAAATAGGGGTATATGGTCCCAAATAGTGGGGGCACTTGGGGTCTACTGGAGGGTAGATGGAGGGTCTAGGTACCAGGTTGAAGTATTGAAGAAAGCCATGATAGGGCACGACGCCCGGCTGCATGCACATCGTTTGCAGCGGGCTGGGCTGACAGCCCTCCGTCCTCAGTCCGGGGGGAAGCTGCTCTATTTCTCCTCATCCTCGTCCGATAGCAAGCAGTGCCCATCAAACTCGTCAAACATTAAGCCAAAACCGCCTTAACAAGCGTAGAGCCACGGAAACAGCTCCCTGAGACACAGCCCCTGTGCATTCAGACTTTCCTCATAAGAATCAACCCTGGGATCCGGGCTTCTCGAAGCCGTGAATGAAGTTGTCCGGCCTCAGCGTGGAGTGGACTCTACGCCTTTGGGCCTCCACACCTGCTCTCGGATCCTTGTGTCAAAAACCGTCTGAACCGATCTCCCTATGCTCCCAATTCCCATTCCTTAAAAGTATTAGAAGCCATAGAGGCCTTAAAAGCCTCAACAGTACAGCTAAGACTTCAGCCATTCAATTCCGGATAAGGCAAGGTCCGGCCCACCCGGCCACACCGGAGCCTGAAGAAATAGAAAATACGACACGAAGTTTACGAAGTTCGGTTTTCAGAATTTTACCACACATAATTAATCTGTGAACTAGGGCTGTAACTAGGGACCTGACCCTTGCAAAGAGACACCAGACTCTAAACCCTAAACCCTAAACCCTAAGACCCTAAAAGAGAACCTCCCGGGAGGCTCAGCCCCCTGGGATGCCGAGCGGTGAGACCGGCGCGGCCTCACGCCTTCCCTCCTGGTCGGATCGTAGGAACCGCTGCGGTTTGGGGGTTTAGGGGTTTAGGGGTTTAGGGTTTAGGGGTTTAGGGTTTTGGCACTCCTGGAGTTGTTGATGTGGGCTGACTAGAACCCACTTTCCGGGAGCAGCGCCAGCGACCTGGTCATGTCGTTTGTGCCTTTGTTGCTCAATCCGAACCCCCAAAGCTTGATCTACATCCGAAGCTCCAAACTCGGATCCAAGAAACCCACCAAGAAACTCGCTAAGCCCAAAAAACTGAAGGAATGCTCCAGAGCTTCTTTCGAAAGAGGCGGCTCCTGCGCAATCTTCAACCGAACACCTGGCTTCGCCTCACCGCGCTGCTCCGCGTTGGGATTGTAGCGTTGGCTTCTACGGCTTTGAGAGATACCGTTTATGCAGGTGGGCTTGGGATTTTTAGGATTTGCAGCTGTCGGAAGCTTCAGGGCCGTCTTTCCTAGACTGCCTTTCGGCTCGAAAGGCCTGGCACAGTCTGAAGTCTATCGCCGTGACGGCATCAGAGAGGGTATCAACTTTAGTGAAGTTTGGGATCACTACAATTGACAATAGCCTGTCGATGTGGGGGTCTCCGGTTTCTAGGGCATTCTAGAACGACGCACCAGCACGGCTTCGATCGGCGCAGGAAACGTTGATTGACCATTATACCCGGAACGGCTGCGTAATGAAGTCCCCTGAACAGCCTTTGAACCCCAAATTTAACTAGTCACCGATACACGCTCTACAGCTACGCCTCCGGCGAGCCATCGACGGACTCCGCAATGGTGGTAGCTGAGGAGCTGGAGTCCTATCAAGGTTTGGGGTCTTTGGGGGAGTGAGGGGTCTGTAAACTGCTGGACCATGTGCTCGGTATTCGAAGGAAGAGGGAGTCTCCAAACGCTCGTCCTTCACACCAGCCTTGAATTGCATCTTGAAGTGCGCGCCGTTTCCCCCGGCGGCGCGTTGCCGTCGAAGGCTCTGTTGTTGAATGGGAACACCAGCGTGATGCACGGCCGACTAATAAATTAAAAATGGGCGAACATTGCGCAACTTTGGAACAAATGGTTGAAATTGGGCTAACAAATTTCAGTCAAACCGGCAAATACTTTGCTTTTCGGCCGCCGAACGTAGCAATGCCACGACTTGCCTTTTTCAGGTGGGTGGTAGGATCCCGGGATGATAAATTTGCCTGGAGCTTTCATTTCAAAAACATGCAGCCGGGGTTGTTCCAAACCCGTACTTTAGACTGACTTGGTTTAGAATCGATTTTTGCCAAGTGGTTTGAACGCAAAACATTATTTTGAATGGATTGATGCCCAGCTTGCTACATGATGCCCGCAAAAAACCACCGAGACCTCCGGCTTTTGGCGGAGAGTACGTCGAGCAAATGGTCAAGCAGGCTGTCAGCGCTAAAACGGCTCACCGGAGTTGCAGACTTTTGTGGGCTAAGGCAGAGACAGCGGGCTTAGGTCCCCGGAGTGGTGAAACTCTCCAGCTCGACTGCCGTTGAAGCTTGACGAAACTTTCTAGTTTCCCCCAAAGCGCTAGCTTCTTATCTTATCGCGTAGCCTTTAAAGCACCTGACTACCCGAACCCGATGCGGCTATGCCTTGACACTGCGGATGTCAAACTGCATGGAGTCGTTCATCTTCGGGAGCCTGCCGGGAGGCCGTCAAGAAAGGGGTTCGCAATTTAGGGCTTATGGGGTTTAGGGTTTAGGGCTTATAGGGCTTATAGGGTTTATAGGGCTTAGTGTTGAAGGGTTTAGGGTTTAGGGATGATTAGAAACACTATGACTCGACGACGACCATTCCCTTAATGTCCCGCTTTATTATCCATGCTACCATTACCCTGGCTCCCTTCATAGGGGTTTTCGAGGGCTTGATGCGGCTTTCCACTATGGGATCGCTCGAAAGGGTCCTATGGGGCTTCGCACGAGTGCTCCTAATGGCTTTATGCGGCATTCCATGAGGATGCCTTAAGTTTAAGTCAGGACCCCTGTCGAGGAACTTTGTAGGTAGGTTTGCTCCTTCTCTATGGTGTTAAAGCGGCTTCCAGTATCAGCTCTCTGAAATTTGTGAAGGTTGGCGGCTTCGACGGGCGTGTTCTGAGGGTTTTGGCTTGAGCTATCTATGTCCCCAGCAATCATGCTGCAGTAAGGACCCTTCCAGAGAACAACCTGCGTGCTGCCACACCGTAGATACTGGTGTGCTTTGATGCTTCAGCTGGTTGCATGGATCTCGTATGAACTGCGCATAGCAAGCTTCCCTTTTGATCCCAGCTGCTGGGCTGGCTAACGATATGTGCTTTCACATGGAGAGCTACATCTCGCAACGCCCATCACTGGACATTTCCAATCGCTAGCTGCAGCGACGTGCGAACCACATCATTCCGCGGCTCACGAGAGAGAGCTTGACAGTCGAGTGGTCCTTCAGGCTGCAAGGGTGCTCCGGGGCTTGGGTCTTTCGGCGCTTCGGGCTATGGCACAAGCGCCTGGGCCCGCAAAGAAGCAGAAGTAAGCTTGTTGAACTGCATTCTCAGTCGGAGTGTCCTCTTCGAGCACGTTGTGTACGCCATCAACCTGCTTCCGGGGGAACATGCAGAGCTGTGGGGTGCTTGGGGTCGAATTACCGGAACGAGGGTGCCACGACCTATCCTACAAAACCCAAAGGTTCAGCCACAGCTTCATTCCTTTAGCACTTTAACCCGTGCGAACTCCTGACAAGCTGAACTTAACAAGCAGCATCTAACTGACTTACCGAACCAATGCAGCCATAGAAGCCTTAAGCACAATACATCCTAAACCTTATTAAATCCTGGACCGTATGTTTTGCTGGCAAGGAGCTGAAAGGCCCCGCTCGCGCAGCGCTGCTGCGAGACGGTGCACACCTGCACAGCTTCTCCTGAGGACGCCTTCAGACCCTAAACCCTCGCAGAACCCTCGTAGAACCCCTAATATTACACTACAATAAATAATAAGGAACCCCCCTAAATAGTATAGTAGTATAGGCCCTCGTAGAACCCCGAAACACAGAGCTCTCTTTTTGACCCCGGGCCTTCCGGCAGGTCGTCGCTCACGTTTCCCGGCAGCTCCAGGCCTTTCCCCTCCCACTCCTCAGAGGCTCCATTTTGTTAAAGGAAGCTACAGGTGGGGAGCTTAGGGTTTTAGGGTTTAGGGTGTTAGGGTTTAGGTGAAAGGAAACTACAGGTGGGGAGCTTAGGGGTTTAGGGTTTAGGGTTTAGGTGAAAGGAAACTACAGGTGGGGAGTTTTGGGGTATATAGGGCTTCTATAAGGCTTCTACAAGGTAGAAAGACCTTCTATAAGGCTGCTATAACGGCAACTACCCACCTGAACATGTCGAAGAACTACCCTCAAGCGTAGGTGCTTATAAGGCCTTCCCGGGCTCAAAGCTTACTTAACGAATATACCTACTAAGTTGTAGGGTTTTACCATCAAGATGGAGTGACCTGGCTCAGGCAAAGGGTCTATTTTCAGGATGTAAGGCTTCGAGGCTTTGTGGAGGCATCCTCTTTGAAACCTATAAAAAAGCCCTACATAGCAACGACACGAATCGTTCGGTTCTTCCTTGGGCAACGGAGATTTTGAACGACACCCGAAAGCCTGACCTCACGCTTCAGTCGCGAAAGTCAAAAAGACGGTGGCAAGGCTCCCCCAGCAGAATTTGCACCATCACGTCTGCTTGAAGCGCCTTGGTTGAATGCTACATGGCAATTCGACACCTGACCTTTTTGCTGACTTGTCGTGGTGAGCGACTGTGTAAGCCACCGGACCCAAGGGTTGGTCGCATCCCGAAACTCAAACATCATCATAGTTGGCATCGGAAAGGTCATGACAACCTGACCTTCGATCAGCATGAGCAATTCCAGTCACCACTCAGTGGAGGACGACGACGACAACGACGACCACAAGAACAAGTGCAAGAACAAGAAAAAGAGAAGAAAAGCCGGGTACCCAGAGCTCCAAGTCCCAATACCCATTCGTGGTCACGTATCTCTACGTTCCTGACAAAGCCACGAAGGACATGCAGTTACTGGAGATCTCTAGAACAGAAACCACAGCGCCAACTCTTCAAACCACACCCAGGAGCCGGGCAGATATGCCTTCCTGGGCTTGGGCTTCGACAAAGATGGACAGCTGGTCCCTATAATAGCTGATGACTTCCATACGAGCTTTGCTGCACAAGACTCATTTCCGAACTGTCAACACCCAAAGGGTCCAAGTAATAGTATAGTATATACCTTTGAGCCACAAACACCTACTAAGGACCTACTTGAATTGTACTTGGACCCTTTAAGACAGCCCCCCATGTGCAATCCCGCTGCGTGCCCTCAGCACCGGGCTGTCGAGACGTAGGCGCCGGCAGTGACGTCCTCAAGGATCTCGGGGTCGAAGGAAACCTTTGCATTCAGATGAATACAGTAGTAGTCTGGTAATGCTCCTTGAACTAGCACTGGTCTTTAGCAAGCAGCTCTTGCTTGGGAGTGCACTTTTTGGTGTCGTGAAAGAAGCAGCAGCAGAAGCGCTTCTCATAGCCCGGCAAGGGCCTTTGCCCCCAAACCAGCCTAAAGCGAACATGCAAAACTCTAAACGCCACAGAGCAGCGAACCGAAGGCCAGAGGCCCGCTCCTTGAACTCTTGAGCCTAAACCCTAAACCCTGAACCCTAAACCCTATAAACCCTGAACCCTGAACCCTAAACCCTATAAACCCTAAACCCTGAACCGTAAACCCTATAAACCGTATAAACCCTGAACCCTAAAACCTATAAACCCTAAACCCTAAACCTAAACCCTAAACCCTAAACCCATAAACCCTAAAACCTAAAACCTAAACCCTAAAACCCTAAAACCCTAAACTCTTAGTCCCCAGACCCGAG
>CAJNJA010007973.1:4996-15772 GCA_905231915.1 Symbiodinium necroappetens
TAGGGGCTTATATAGGGTTTAGGGGTTTAGGGTTGAGGGGTTTGGGACTTGAGGATTGAAGTTCTGGGTTCTAGGTTGAGGGGAAAGGGTTTCGATCTTGGTTTGGGGTGCCTGGTTTGTTTTGGAGGGTTGCGGGGAACAGAGGAACATGTGCTGAGCACCATTCGGATGATATGGACTGAAGCCACTGATGAACTCTGGGGTGAGGAGTCTGCCTAAACCCGAAACCCTAAACCCTAAACTCCAAACAATCTTGGGGAGTTGGCGTAATCGGGTTTAGGATTTTGGGGTTCTTGGATGGATCAAAGCATATGCCCCCCCCCCAAGTGGCGAAGTAAGAGTCTATAAGTCAGTTTAGTAGGGTTTATAGGGGTTGGGGTTGAAAGGAATTAGGTTTTAGGCTTTAGGGTTTAGGCTTTAGGGGTTAGGGTTTAGGGTTTAGGGTTTAGGCTATAGGGTTTGGGCTGTAGGGTTTCCTTCTCCTACTTGTAGTACAGTAGAGCAATGTATAGTACACCCCGAAGACATGTTCCAGCTATTATGGCCCACTCAGGTTCCCTGCAAGAGCCGATATCGTACACCCCAGCCCCCGAACTCAGCGAGAGCCCAGCAAACAAGGTTTAGGGTTTATAGGGTTTATAGGGTTCGGGCTTATAGGGCTTACATTATAGGAGCCATACTTGCAGTAGGGGGTGTTGGGCTCTCTGAGAAAGCCCTAAACCCTGAACACCTAAAAACCCTAAACCCTAAACCCTAAACCCGAAACCCCAAGCCCTAAACCCAAAGCCTTAAATCCTGAACCCCTAAACCCTAAACCGCTGAAGCCCCTAAACCCTGAACCCGAAACCCCACACCAAAGCCTCATGAGCCAGGTTATCGAGGCCGTCGCTGCTGGACTGCTTTTTGCGATCCTGCATCTCATGTTCCGCTGCTGCCTCAGCGGGGATACCCTAAACCCTAAATCCTAAACCCTAAACCCTGCCCTAGGGTTTAGGGATCTCATGCAAAGACAGGGGGTCAAACATCAAAAGATGTAGCAGCCTGACGAAGGCACCCTTTGATTTTACTTCCCAGAATACAATTCCTAAACCCTAACCCTAAAGCCCTAAACACCTAGACCCCTAAACGCCTACACCCCAAACCCCTAACCCCTAAACCCGAAACCCTAAACCACACACGTTAATATGATCCGAACTAAGAAAGAAGCAGCGGATTCAGAAATCGGCTTGAAAACTTCATAGTCCGGATCCCCACGCCATAAACGCCTCAACCCCAAATACCTAGGAACCCTTAAAGGAAATCGAAAACCCTAAAACCCTAAACCCTAAACCCCTAAACCCTACACCCCTAAAAACCCCTAAACCTGAACCCTAAGCCCTAAACCCTAAACCCCTAAACCCTAAACCCCTGAACCCTAAACCCTAAACCCCTAAATTCTGTTTGTTAGGGTTTATTAGTAGCTGATGGTCTCTTTAGTTGGGATTTCTGCTCAGGGGCTGTATGTAGGGATCCTTATTGGAGCTATACTCGGCAGTATTGGGAATAGATGAAGAGACCACCAGCCTGTTTGAATAAAGTGGCCTTAGAAATTGGAACCTGATTAAGGGATGCATTAAGGGTCTGACAGTATAATGGCTTTCATGATTAGAGAAGGGTTGGCTGAAGGTTTCTGATTGAGGGTTTCGGGACCTATCATAGCATATCTACGTATAAAACCCTAAACCCTAAACCACATATCATAGCATACCTACGTATATCGAAGCAACACACGGATATCATGACGGATCCTTCGCACTCAGGGCTTTTTGGGGCTTCAGGTGTACAGCGTTTAGCCGCCTAGCTCCGGTCTCGTGGTTCCTTTAGAGTATCTATGGCGGTTCCAGGGTTTAGGGGTTCGGTTTAGGGTTTAGGGTTTAGGGTTTAGGGGGCGGTTCCAGGGTTTAGGGATTCGCATATTCGCCCGAAGCCCTAAACCCTAGAGAGTCAGAGAGCTCGGAAGCCTGACGCAGCCTGTATGGAAGCTCCTTTCGAAAGCCTTCAGCCCGTAAGCCTTATTAAACCACCCAGCCCCCCAAACCCTAAGCCCAAAACCTTCTTATAGCTGGGTTCAGGGGGTTTATTCGGGGTTTAGGGTTTTAAGGGATTCGGGTTTAGGGGTTCAGGGTTTAGGGGTGTAGGGGTTGAGAGTTTAGGGTGATCAGGTCCTTGAAGGTAACATATGGGCCGTAATAACTTAGCTTAGTAGCTAGAATAGGGTTCGTTGCAGGGCTTTAGGGTTGAGGGTTTAGGGTCAACATACGGGCCTTGGTTAGCAGTTAGAGTAGGGTTCCTTGCAGGGCTTTATTAAAGGGTCGCAGAAGAGACTTTTAGAGAGTGACATGGGGTCTTGGCGGCCTTAATGATTAGAATAGGGTTTGGGGGTTATATCATGGTATAGGTGTTTTTCGGACTTCCAGAGACTACTTTACCTAGTATCATGATATTTTGCAGCTGCAGCCTACTGATCATCTTTGATGTCACCACAGCAAGGATGTTGCTGCTTTCTGCTATCATGGTTCTCGCTATTTCCGTTACTGGCAGCATTGCACGACACCTTTTTCAGGATCAGCTTCGTGAGGCGAGCACACATGTTCAAGTGCCGGGGTAAGGGCATAGGCTATAACCCCTAAACCCCTAAACCCTAAACAGAACATAAGATGGTTCAACCAACATATGGGACTTTCCAATAATTAGGGGTACCTTATTATTTGGGGTCCTTATAATAAGGATCCTACTATTATGGGAGCTATGTTCCGGGGCTTGCGGCTCACCACAAGGTTGAGCATTCGCAGACGCAAGCTCTGCTCTTCTTAACCTGGGGCTGACGGACTGCCCGAAACCGCCCGAAACCGAAACCCAAAGCCGAAGGCTTCCACATTAAGTCAACCCGAGTCTTAAACCAAAGAGATTTTCGTGCCAGGCTTCTTCGTGGAGTTCAAGAACTCGATGCATGCTGTCGTCGTCACCGACATGCGCCTCTTCTACATCCGTCGGGCGCCCGGATATGGTGTTTCGGCCTTTGCGTGGATAGTCCCCAAGGGGCTCTCATGTGCATTCCGAAGCAACTAACCGTAAATCCTATCGCGAACCTAAAAACCCAAGTCCCACGACTGTGCCCAAACCCTCAACATCCAAACCCCTCAAACTCCAAAAACTGTACCGTAAGAACGAAACCCTCTACCCTGAAACCTAAGTAAGCCCTTCAGCCCAAGCTGTCCAGAGGCCAAAAGTTCCGCCTGCCGGGGACCAGTCTCTTGGGCGTAGACCTTCGCGTGATGCCCCCAGTTTGACCTGCAAAATGTCCGGGCTTAGCTTTAGAATCTTTAGAAAATAGAATTTGGGCTTGTAGGGTTTAGGGGTTTAGAGTTTAGGGGTTTACGGGTTAGGCTTTGCCGGGTTTAGGGTTTGAGGTTTGGGCTTTGGAGTCGGCGGTTAGTAGTAGGGTTAAACCTCGATGGCGCAGAGCGACCCAGTACGCCAGCCAGCCTCTCCACAGCCATGGGGACCGTAGCACCCACGTCGTACCCGGTACCGGAACACGTTTTTTGCGGAATTAGTGCTTGGTCCCTTAGACCCTAAAATGGGGACTTTCCGGAGGGCCTTGGGAGATTTCAGCGAGCAGATTTCAAGGTCCCAGAGGCTCCGGGCCTGGTGTGCCCTGCCCTGCCCTGCCTTGCCCTGCTCTTACTGCATGAACAAACAAGAAAAAAAGAAGAAATCCATGGAATGAGTTTAGAGATAAACCCTAAAACGAATAGGTTTGGGTTTGGCCGCCTCAAATGGCGTGGGGTGGGAGAGAGAAAAAAAGAGCCCTCCACGTTCGGGCTCCAGCAGCGAATCGTCAAACTACGATACACTCGAAACTGCACTGTCGCTAGATACTTCTGCTTATGCGCCACTCCACGGAAAACCCTAAACCCTACAAGCCCTAAACCCTAAACCCGAGCATCTACTATATGAGGGCCCAGAATGCCTCTACCAGGGTTCGTTTTCCATTCTTCTCCGTAGAACCTCTGCGTTGTGGTCTCAAGCCAGCAAGGAAACTGCATCCCTCTGCGTCTTCCTTTTACACTGATACGATCCCTGAACGCTGAACTAAAAACCACGTGTTGTTCGGGTTCTTCAGGGTTGGCGAGGAACAGGTGGTTGAGGCTCTTCAGTTGTGTTTTGTTAAGTTGTGCGGAAGGCTTGCGAGGATAACCTGTAGTACGCGAGACTACCTGATTAGTGACATGGGAGTAGTAGGAAGCTTTGACACCTACAATATATGCAGGAATCGAATGTAACAGGCCTCGACTCTTTTGAGGTTTTGTCCCAACGGCTGGCTGCTAGAGCTGCCTTGTGCCTGGCGTGACCTAACGAAAGAGCAGGTGGAATGCCTGTTCTTGGCTCCCATGCCGCTAAGACAGGTCTCGGCTCGGTACTGGCTGGTCGCCAACACACTTCGCGCATAGTGGAAGCGGGCGAAGTCCACACACACTCAGCAGAGACTATCGGAAGAACGCTTGCGCGACTTCTGTGAGGGACGGGCCCCTAGTCCCCGACGAGTTCTTCGATCCCGGGCTTACAGCAACCTTCACATGAACCCGTAAACCTTAAACCAGAGACCTGAAGCCCCACTTTTCTGGAGTTGTTTTGAAACCCTGTTTGAGCCTGTAGAGACCCTAAACCTTAAACCTAAACAAAACCCTCAACCCCTAAACCCTAAACCCCTAAACCCTAAACTCTGAACCCTTAAGATTTCAGGGTTTCGGGTCTCAGCGTCTTGGGGGCTGGGCTTTCTTTTCGTTTGGGGGGGGCCAGAGCTTTGGGGTTTCGGATTTCGGTTTGGGGTTGAGACCCGCCCCAAAACACGGCACCCTATACCCCAAACGGTAACAAAAGACCCTAAAGCTAAACCCAAAATCCAAAAGACTGCACCCCAAATGGGTGTACCTCAATCTATCTCTCCAGAGGTCGATGCATTCCGCCACGACCGAGATTTGTTTTACGGCCGATGCACGAACGTGATCTTGCACTTGGTCGGCACTTCCAGTGTTTATGGCTTAGGCTTCATTTTAGGGGTTTGTGCGACGCAGCCGATAGTGTGTGTGCTTCTATGGCCTTGCTGAGCAGCTACCGCAGCAATGCTGTGCAATGCCGGGCTGGGGGATCAAGCGACGTAGGGGGGCTTATAGGTATGTAAGCCGCAGATTCTTGTCTTCTCTCCTCCCCTGATCCTGGCACACTTAAAACCACACGCCTCAACTGGCAGCTTCGGGTATGAGGTTTTGCTAGGCTGCACTCGGGCAACGATGGACTATCAGGGGTCTACATTGAAGCTTCGCTTTGGAATCCCGCAGCCCTGAGTTGAGCATGAAAGCAAGAGAAGGCATACGAGCCATTGCAGCAGTGGAAGTAGCATTAACAATGGCGATGGGCACAATGACAGTTGTACATGAGCATTGGCTGGTCTGATGATGTTGGCGGTGAGGATGAGCATGATGGTATGTTGTTGTTGATGATGATGATGACGATGATGGCGAAGCGGCGATGATGATGATGATGATGATGGCGTTGATGATGATGATGATGATGATGACGACGGCGGGTCCGATGCTGCTGGTGAGCGGTCATAGTTAGTTTGTCAGCTTTTTTCCGTTCCTGCTGCAGCATATGTCTGTAGCAGAATCATTCGCAGCATCGATACGCGACATCATTCTTCCTAGTGCCAGCCTCTGGCGCCCCAAGCCCTAAACCAAACCCAAAGTATCCCAGCATGTGCAGTCCGAGCTGAGGCCTTGGTACCAACGTTGCATGGGCTACAAGTTCATGCCGGGAATGTCAGGGTCCCAATTCAGGGTTTATGGTCCGGGGCGTGGAGTTGCTTAAAGGTGTGTAGGGTTTAGGGTTTAGGAGGCGCCTACAGGAATTCGCAATGACATTCCTCCTCTGTCCTTGGACATGTATGGTATGGTGTACCCCGAATTCCCTCTCCTACAGACCCTCAGTTCTAAAGCATCGGGACCTGGAACGCTCAAGGCAACTTTAGAGAGAGGCTGCGGAAACCATTATGATATAGTAGAATCTACCCTGAAGCCCTACTGAAAATAAGTCATAAAGGAACCTTTTCATCCGGGAACCTTATATACCCAACAAAGACATGAGTCCCTTTGGAACTCCCAACTTATGAAGGCGCTGCAGAATCCCTTTGAGCCCTCTGAAGCGACACCTGTGGTAGTATACGGTTTGGGGTTTAGGGTTTAGGGTTTAGGGTTAGTATAGATAGGTTGGCTTGTGGGGACAATAGACCTTCATTCATCATGATCTCTGGCTAAAGCGGCTAAAGCCGGCTTCTGCCGAAGTTTCTACGGTTTGTAGTTTCTTTGCGTGCCTAAACCCTAAACCCTGCTCCTTTTTTTGGTTGGGCGCGATTTAGGATTTTGCAGAGGCTTCCTTAAACGGGGCCTCTGGGGCTTTGCAGGGTTGTCATAGTATCAACAACCCGAAATTACTAAACCCTAAACCCCTAAACCCCTAAACCCTTAAACCCTTAAACCCTTAAACCCTAAACCCCTCAACCCCTAAGCGCCTAAACCCTAAGCCCCTAAACCCCTAAACGCTAAACTACCAAGTCTCCGACCCTTTCAACGTCTAGGCGCTTCGCTGCTGCAAGTTAGGTGCCAGACCCCCATGTCCCTTAGTCAAAGTAAGATACCTTAAGTCAGAATAGGGAGTCCTTTAATGTAATTCAAGTTCCTGGCCAAGTTCCTTCATTGGGGTATAAGGATTCAAGTTCCTTCATTGGGGTATAAGGAGTCCTTTCATATATCAAGGCATATATTCCTTAATCAGGGTGCATTGGGCTCTCTGGGCAGTCACCTTCAGGCCGTCGTAGTACCTGTGCTTATACAACGAGATATCAGGATGTCAGGTACCAAATGTTTCATGTCGGGTTCGTGATTTAGTTTGCAAAAGTAGCAGTCAGCTCGAAACCCTAAACCCTTAAGTGGGTAGTTCTCTAAATTAGGGCCCCTTTTAAGGCCCCGCTTTATGATGGTGCCGTATTATTTTGGGGACCTAAGAAGGCGACCTTAATTTAGATGCCCCAGCTTTAAACTGCCCAAATTATAGCGACGTCAGCGAGAATTGCGAGGTAACCGTCCCGAAATAAGACCCGAAATTGCGATGTGCCGAGGTCCGAAGTAGGGGTACCCAGCCCAACTGGCCGGGAAGTGTGGGGCAGCCACAAATTTGCTAGATTCAGGAACCGGGCCCTCACCCTGGCCGCCAGCCCACCAGGGTGGAGGAGGGAGTGGGGGTCGGGTGGGTGGAGGGAGGGTGGGAGGAGGGCTGGCAGCGAATTTGCCACAAATCCGCTTTCCCAGCGAATTTGCTGCAAATTCGCTGGACACCAGCAAAAGACCGGAAGGGAGGAGGGGCGGCCGACCCTGGGTGGCAGGGTGGAGGAGGGAGTGGGGGTGGGAGGGTGAGGAGGGCGGCAGCGAATTTGCCGCAAATTCGTGCGAATTTGCCACAAACTCGCGCAAGGCGGGAGGAGGGGGCCGACCCTGGGTGGCGGGGTGGAGGAGTCTGGGTGCCAGCCAATGCATGGGGTGGAGGGGAGTGGGTGGGCGGAGGGAGGGTGACGAGGGCTCGAATTTGCCACAAAAAAGCGAATTCGCTGGAGACAGGGGTGGGTGGAGGGAGGGTGAGGAGGGCTGGCAGCGAATTTGCCGCAAATTCGACGAATTTGCCGCGAGGTAGACGAGGCACGTGAAATAGCAGGGCCCGGTGAAATATGAAATTCGAGGTACGAGGTGAGAATTATTATAATTTGGCCAGTTTTAACCCCGAAACCCAAAACACCTAAACTGGAAACCCCTAAACCCCGAAACCCTTAAACCCCGAGACCCCTAAACAGTTGAGGATCCAGGTTCCACGGTGCATTTTCGGGGCCCGAACTTTCCTTGAGAACTTTCTTTCGGAGTTCTGCAGGGCTTCTATGAGAGCGGTTTAGGGTTTAGGGTTTAGGGTGTTTTCAGAAAACACGGTTCCAGAAAGGGCTGTAAGAGTTCAAGGAAGAACTCGTAATGTCATACCCCTCGATAGGAGTCTAAACCCTAAGAGGGTCTATGACGCTACCTGTCCGGGGCCTAAGCCTCCTGCCCAAGATGGTTGAAACCCCAAGTTTAAACCCCGATCCCCAAAACCCCAAACCCTAAAATCTCCTTTGCTCCTATAACCCTAAAGTGTCTTCCGAGGCCCGGAAACCTTAAATTTCCAAAAAATATTACGTCTCACAGGGTCTACATGCAGTGCAAGAAGGGCGTCCTCAAGCTCACGCGGCACAGCGGCCGAGCCGGCGATCTTGAAAAGCCTGTCTGCCCCAAGGGGCTTTGGCTAAGACGTGCGGCGTAGGGCCGTTTAGGGTTTGTTTAGGGGGTTTAGGGAGTTTTCTGTCTAGAGCTTCTGACGTTTCATGCTTCCAGTTTTTGCTTTAATCCTTGCATCTGAATTGTTACATTAGTCTCGGGCTTCGGGACGTTCTCTTTGCGCCTGCAGCTGTGGAGCTCGGTACGTAGGGCTCGGGGTTCATGAGGGAGTCAGGGTTTCGGGTTTCGGGTTTAGGGTAGGGCCTTGCTGTTTGGAGACTTGAAAATACAGGCGCATGTCAGGGATAGTACGTCCTCAGCGGGAGGGACATGCGACTAGTACTATTGGGATCAGAACGGTTCTGTAAGGCTAGGATCATGTTTTAGGTTCGCATTTATGAGACTGCCGTTTTGTTTCGGACACCAAGGCGGATTCTGTTGTAGAGGAGTCCACCATGAAGCGTATCTGGGGTCTATAGAGCCTAAGATCAGGTTCAGGATCTTTTCTTGTCATCTGATGAAGCTTTCATGCCTTACAGCCGGGGTTATACACTGGAGGCTGTAGTGTGGGGTTCCTTACTTTCAACCACCTTCAGAAGACATCCCGAATGCTCTTAAGGACTTAGGGGTTTAGGGTTTGGGTGTTCAGGGTTTAGGTGTTTAGGGTTTAGGTGTTCAGGGTTTAGGGGTTCAGGGTATAGGGTTTAGGGTTTGGGTGTTCAGGGTTTAGGGGTTCAGGGTTTAGGGTTTAGGGTTTAGGTGTTCAGGGCTTAGGATAAAAGATGATCCTCACAGGGTTTTCTTGTCCCGACGCAGATGCTGCTAGAGCTGCCCATGATTGGAAAGGAAGGCAGTCACTAGTGGTTGAGGCCGTATGGTAAGAATCCTTCATCCAGGCAATGCTATGGACGTTTTCCACGTCGTTTCGATGCTGGCACGGAAGAGTATGAACATCAGCATGGAGAAGCTGCAGAAGGCAGTTGTTCTAGGTCCAGGGACGCCTAGTGCGCAGTTATGTAGTGCTATTCGGATTCAGAGTGCAGAATTCGATACTTACGATGTCATTCCTTTCCTTCTTCGCTTTGTTCGCAGGACCCGAAGCCTAGGCTTTTCAAGCCCAATCCCTGCAACCTGTTGCTCCGTGGCACCTAACCTCCTCTTTGGCATTTGGGTTGAGGGTTTCGGGCACGGGAATTTCTGAAGGGCCTCTGTGTCCTGGGATTCTAGCAACCCGGCAAAGCTGCAAAAACACCCAATCTAGTGCCGTTGAAGTTGGAACAAGCGGACCTTATGTCTTTAGTAGCTGCCACGGAGAAGGGCTAAATCAGGGCCCAGGGCTTACGATAAAGCCTAAACCCGGTTTTCAAAGCAGAAGACTGTTAGCCAAAAGTGTTCCGGAAGTTAGTGCGGGGGCCGAATTGCAGATCTTGAGCCCTAGAGGCACAAATCATATGCGCCTTGAACTAGCCCTGATCTCTTAAATTCCGGTGAAGTCCCCTTCAAAACCCAAAACCTTTAAAGGACCCCATATATCGAAAATGCACTTCTGCAGTTGGAATCGCTGAGCAACGGCTTGATAAACCCCCTGCTAATCCTAAAAGCCCTATAAACCCTAAACCCATAAATCCCTAAACCCCTAGATCCCTAAACCCCTAAATCCCTAGAACCCCTAATCCCCAAACCCCTAAATCCCGTCGCAGTATCCCTGACAGAGTAGGTCCTTACCACGACAGGGACTCTTATCCCTGACCCTAACCCTAAGGCTCAAAATAGCCCAGAAGCCCTAAAATGTATGGTCTTTGGGCCCAAAAGCCTTAAAATATGAATCCTTAGAGCCTAAGGGTAAAGCAACCCGAAGGCCGGACGCTGCAACTTCGACCCACAGTCCTCCTAAGCCCTTACACTACAACGATGTGCATGATCGCCAAACATCTCCTGGCAGTCCACGTACAAAATAAATAGATAGATAGATTCGATAGATAAATAAATAAACAAGCAAAATAAACTCTATATATATATACACACACATACATATGTATATAGGCATACACTGGGGTATGCCCCGAAATTAAGGCCGCTCTACTAGAATCCCAAATCCCTGAAGCCCTCAATCCTGATACTCCAGATATCGACGCAGGCCCCAAATGTTGTGCTACCGTGGACTTCCAAAGCCAGTCATTTCCCGTAAAGCAACGGAACGCACCGCCATTCCCATAGTTTAGGGTATTGAGGGTAATGCACATGTTGCTCATCAGTATGTCCACCCTAAACCCTAAACCCCAAAACCCTAAACCCCTAAACCCTAAACCATAAGCAAAATCATCCTAAATCCATGTTCCAGCTTTCTGAGTTTCACTGTCCCTAAGGGTCCATGCGCCCAAAT
>CAJNJA010007976.1:437-42040 GCA_905231915.1 Symbiodinium necroappetens
GAAATGCCGAAATCTCAAGCTTTGCAAGTTTCCATCTGCTAATCCTGATTCCAACCAGTGGTCGGAGCACGTTTTGACGTTCAGGCTGTGTGGTTTCCGAGGCGATTGGGCGTTGTGTGTTACGACTTTCCCTCCAACCTTTACGTGGCTTCATGTAGTAATTAGACGCCCTATGTTTGGATGTTTGGATCTTCCTAGAAGTCGTTTTGCCTGTGATTGTCTTAATTGCAACTCCGACATCGATCAGTGCTTCTGGGTTCGAGTTGCGAGTAGCCGCTTTCGCTCCGTGGAGCGCGGCAAGATCCTGATGATGCCTCGCCACCTGATGCCATATATCCCTTGCGGAACCACATCTAAACGGTACCGATCGCGATCATGGTCATGGCTTTTATGGGTCCACCGAGCTGCAACCCGACGCGGAGGCGAAGGCTCAGAAGTGGGGCCGGCCTAAGGAGGGCCAAAGGGTCGCCACGGAAGCCTTCGAAGGGCCACTGAGACTCGCGGAGCTGTGAAAGCCCTTAATTAAGCTGCTACTGCCAGACGCCGAACCCTCCAACCCTCTTTTTGGGTCCATGTAGCCCAATAGGATATACTTTGGCTCTAAAGTACCTATACAGGAACTGCTTCGACGCGATTGAATAGAAGGACCCTGCTCAAACAGGGGTAGGTGGTCCCAAACAAATTGGGTATTGAGGGTCTGCTAGAGAGTAGATGGAAGGTCTAGGTAGCCTGGAACCCTAAACCCCAAGAAAGCCCACGTCCTAAAGTCCTAAAGCCTAGAAACAAGTTATAGGAACCCTGTTACGTCAAGCTTAAACTGTGAAGCGTGCGATCACAAGTACCTAGAGTGGTTAACCCTGAAGTCCAACCCTCAACGGTTTTGGGTTTAGAGGGCTTATAGGCATAGGGTTTAGATCTTAGGGTTTAGAACCCTAGAGCCCTAAGCCAACACTGCGCGCATGTCCCCACAACCCCACAAATAATGATAAGAGGCCCTGCCTGTAACTCTCTTTACCCACAGTTTAGCAGCCATTACCCCTTAACAAAGTAGGTAGAGCCCATAAGAACTGTAGGTAATTAGAGTCCCAGGTGAACCCTGAACTAAACCCTGAACCCCAAAACTTCCTAAACCACCCTGAACCGTTAAACTCTCTGAGAGAAGAAATCCCTAAACCCAAGTACGCCTAGAGGAGTCCTTACAGGAACCCTGTAAACGGAACCCTTTAACCCTTTAAAGGCAACCTTTAAAGGGAACCCTGAGAAAAAAAAAAAGGAGCCCTATTCCTGCATCCGCTGAAGCCTTAAGAGGATGGCTTCTACGACCTCCTGAACCTCCGCTTCCAGCGGATCAAGCTTGAGGCGGGTAGCTGTTCTCTAAACTTGGGCTTACGATTTAGGGTTTAGGGCCTTCGCACCGGACGTCCGCACGCGTGAGAGAGAGAGAGAGAGAGAGTTTAGGGGTTGAGGGGTTTAGGAGTCTAGGATATAGGATTGGGTTGTGTGGGTAGTTCGTCTGACATGCAGCCGAGGCTTTCTGGGCTTTCCCTGCCCGGCCACTGTTTTCCGTTCAGGACCGGATCGGTTTTGCTGCGACCATCGCGGCCGGGAGCTACTCGATCCTCGCTCCGGCTCCCGGGCAGAGATTTTGGGTTCGGGGTTTGAGGCTTGGAGCTTTTTGGGTTTAGGGTTTAGGTTTTAGGGGTTTAGGGGTTTAGGGTTTAGGGTTTAGGGGACCTTAGTTCCCAGAGAACCCAATACCCCTTATTTAATGATGAATATACCTTTAACTTTAGGAGCCTTAATGTGATGATTTAAGGTATATTCCTTCATTACGGGGTATTGGGTTCTCAGGGTTCGGGGTTTGGGGCTTGGAGCTTTGAAACTGGTCGGGTCTCCCATAAGGGGCTAGCATGGGGTTTCGAGGGGTGCTGAGATTATGCGGGGCCGGGGCACCGTCTGGGAGCTCTTGTATAACGGATCCTCCTTGTTCCTGTCGATGTTGCGACTAGTTACTAGTTGCTGAAAAGGTACCTGTGGGGTTCGGTTCAAGTGTAGATTCACAGTGTGCAGAGGGATGGTTCTCTAAATTAGGGTCCCTGTTTAGGTCCCAAATATAATGCGGCACCCTTATAACAAGAACCCTAAAAGGGGCCCTAATTGAGAGAGCTACCCATATTTAGGTGCAGGAAGTCCCTAAGCCTCAAACCTCCGTCTTAAGCAATTAATGGACCCAAGCTTTCGAGACGATGTTCAAGTTAACTGAAGGTTTACAGACGAATCGACCCTTCGAGGTGTGATCTTTATATCCTAGCTGTAGCCCAAGAGACATGCACTTGCATGGCTCCTTAAACCGAACCCCTTCCCCATACAATCCCTTCAAGAAGTAGGTCTTTTGGGCTACGAGTATACCTACAAACCATAGAAACCCTAAGCCAAAATCCCCTGAACCATCAACTCCCTGGTTTCGTGTGGCATTTTAGGGTCCCGAAGCCCCCCGATACTACAGGTCCTGGCTTGCTTGGAGGGCCAGGAAGGGGCTTCGGTTGAAGGGCAGTTTGGGTCGGGGCCTCTGGGGTGTTTATAGGGTGGCGGGTTTAGGGTTGAGACAAGCTGTGCAGAGGGGCTCCATACTACGGTTGATGATATAAATCCTGCATTACCCATAATACGGAATATATCATAATTCCCATAGCTTAGGGTCCTTAAGGTAATGCAGGATTTGTATCATTAACAGTATCATAGTTGCTGCCCAGCAAAACCCAAAGGCTCCAAAGTTCCGAAAGGAGCACTCCTCAAATCAAAATACCTACTACCCGTATCACCCAACGGGAGGTTATGAAACCTTAATTGTAGGGGCCCCTAAAACAGTAGGTTTTTGGATCCCCAGGTAGAGGTACTGAATACCGACACCTGACTTCTTACCAATAGTACTGTTAGGGTTCCTCGTTATGATTATACTATAACGGAGCTTAAACCCCTATTCTAATTATTGAGGCCCCTGCATGAATCAGGAACCTCGCTCCTGAAGGCATAGCCACTGGGAGCAGCGAAGCAGTCCTTAGTGCGTGAGAGGATTGTTTACTTGGAGGGCCAGGGGACTTAGTAAGTTAGTTATAAGTGGGGTTATAATTGGGGTAATTGTATCTAGGGTACCTATCAGTCTACTTATATAAGCTACTTACTAAGTCCTCTAAGTACCCTACCTGGACCCTTTTAAGGACTCATATAAGGCAATCCGAGTAAGGAACCGCAAAAAAGTAGGTCAGGTTCGTTAGGGTCCAGGCAAACCCCAAGCAATAAACCCTAAGAGGCAGTTTTAAAGCCCAGTAGCCTTAATCGAGCTCTGGCAAGATCCACTTGGCCTAGATTTCCAAGCAGCCCAGGTGCATCCTCAATTCCAGCTCGTGGCTTCGTTCTCCAATAACCAACGTTTCAACTTGTTGGGCTCGTTTTTTCGTTTAGTAGTAGTCTGAAAGGTTAGCCTCTTTGTGTTTTCCTGGCTTATTGGGGAAGTAAGGTGGTGTGCATCAAGGCCTCCGACCTTGCGCACACACCGCTGCCTTTTCTGAACCGCTTCGACGCTCGCAGCCGTCAGAGGTCACCCTAAGCTTGAAGTACTGCGGTTGATGATGAAATTCCTGCATTACCCATAATAATAAGGAATAGACTATAATTCCCATAGTTTAGGGTCCTTAAGGTAATGCAGGTTTTATATCATCAACAGTATCAATACCTAGCTTCGGGTTTAATGTTATGAACAATGCGTACATGTTGTGTTTATTTTGGAGTGTGGGGTTATGACAATCTGAAGACTCTGAACTACCTCATCCTGCACGAGATCTTAGACGGCACCAGGCGCAAAGTTCTGAGTTTGTGCGATATGGGCCAGTGGAAGTTCAAAAGAAGCCATGGGTTGCTATAATACCCGGAGCAACATGAAAACGACGACTCCAGCTGCAGCACCTGTCAGACCTGACATTCGGTGTCAAGTATTTCGTGCAAGGAGCGGCATGGTCCTGTCGTTTCTACGATATATCCTATACCATACCCGATCCCTTCTCTTGCGGCTGTTACAACCTGCGCGTACGCTGATAGGATGCGACTAGTTTTGCATGTAGGGCTTACGGGTAGTAGTTGCTTTAGATTTAGAGGTATAAACGGAGTCCCATCCTCCAAGTCTACAGGATATTTGAAAACCCTAAGCCTACACCCTTCATATCACTAAGCCCCAATCTACACCTGCAGATTTCATTCCATGTACGCTGCACCTGCAAACATCCACGAACCCCTCCGAAACACAAGTCCCGAAGAGATGCCGAGGAAAAATATCGGCTTGGCCCAGCCGACCTTGCTGTGTGGAAAGCGTTCCAGATGTGCAAGGGCCAGATCCGCCACCACTTTTTGAAGGAGTTTCTGCTCCCCTGCTCATATTCAGTGCCTGCCGAAGGACGCCCACACCGTAAATCCTAAACTTCTGAACCCTGTAAACCCTAAACCCCGAAACCCTAAACCCTAAACTTCTAAACCCTGAACCCACTATAAGTTGACCGGTGTTAAAGCTCCGGAGCTCCATTCGACACCCCAATCCAAACTAGCAAAATCACAAACCCTAAACCCTAGCCCCTCATCCCTAAATCCTAACCCCTAAACCCTAGTCGAATCCAGCAGCGCAGGGTGCAGAAGAGATGATTTGGGATCTTAGGTCCTGGTTTTGGGTGCTTTGATCGCTTGGGCTTTACTGTGCAGAAACCTTGGTGCAGCTCAAAAGTATGTAGGATATGGCAGTTTAGGGTTTAGGGTTTATGGTTCAGGATATGGGGAGTGAGCTGAGACTGTCCAGATGCTGAGCTGCCCCCCAACAGCCGGGGTAGCCTCCGTGTGTTCAAGGGCGCTTGCAGCAGCAACACCGTAGCTGTTGCTGCCTTCCGAAACTTTTCCTTGTGATCTGTCAGTGGAAGCAGATTTCAGTCCCAAACTCCTTATTATACACTGTACATGTCTATGTTATATACTATATCTGTATATATATATACATATATATATAAACATAAATATATATATATATATATATCAAGTTAAGTGTTATATATGCTATGTTATACTGTGCTATGTTATGTTCTCAAAAGTAAACTATACCTATACATATATATATATATATGTCATGAGCCCTACCTCTCTGAAACAGTCCGATCTCTGAGCCCCTCAATTCGGAGGACCGTCTCGAAGTTCGTGGGTTTCTAGCCCTGGAGGTCTAGCTTGCGTGAATTGGGTATTTAGGTTCCGGATAGAGTTTAGGGCTTTTGGGGTTCAGGGTTTAGGTTCAGGATAGAGTTTAGGGCTTTTGGGGGGTTTTAGGGTCTAGGGTATTTAGGTTCAGGATGGAGTTTGGGGCTTTTGGGGTTTAGGGTTTAGGGTTCAGGATAGAAGGGCGAAGTATATTCTCTGGTGCATTGGATCCTCCGGGCAAGTAGAAAACAAGCACTCGAGGCTGCTGCCTTGCCAGAACCGGCTCGGCGCGCTGGTTCAGCTGAGACCGGGCTGCGGAAAGGTAGGAAAGTCCAGGTTTGGGGTTTATGGGGTTTAGGGTGTAGGCAGGAGTGAAGACTTCAATTAGGGTTTAGGCTTTAGAGTTTAGGGTTTAGGGTTTAGGGAGTGAAGATGTCAATTAGGCTCTGGGATTTGTTCGAGTTTAGGCCTTCGGTGTTGAGCTGGAGTTGGGTGCAGCAGGTCTGCTTCTAGAGGTGGGAGCTTAGGGTTTAGGGTTCAGGGTTTAGGGTTTAGGGTTTAGGGGTTTAGGGTTTAGGGGTTTAGGGTTTAAGGTTTAGGGGTACAGTGATTCTGGCTACTTGGCTACTTGATGGAGCCGAGTGTTTCTTGCATGGCCCCTGCAGGGCTTCATGGTGGTCGTAAGGTCGGCTACTTAGTACTTATAGTAGAGTTTGTGACCTTTAAACTATAAACCTTTTCGGGTTCTACTATCCCTATATCTTATAGTAGAGTGGGTGACGTTTAACCCTTTTTGGGGGGTGTCTATGATCCCTAAATAATGCCAAAGGTTAACCTTTAGTTAAGGCTTCAGAACGGTTCAGTTGCAGGGAGTAGTCTAGGATAGTGTAGGGCCTGGCATTTGTGTTTATGGTGTGCATTTTCCTTAAGGACGACATGAACCCGGGTTCATAGTATAAGGCTATAGCGTCCCTACTTTTAAAGCTCCTTTGGTCCTTAAGGTCTGGTGCGACCCGACACGTAAACCATGCGCCATAGACCGGCAAAGCTACGCCCTCAGCCTCAGACGATAGAGTCCCTGAGCCACCCTAACATCAGGGTTCTAGCCTGGGGTTTAAGGTCTGGGGCTGAGGGTTTAGGGTTTATAGGCGGGCTCAGGGAAGTTCCAGGCAGCCTTAGGCCCTACTTAGAGGCCCAGGGGACTTCGTAAGTAGGTTTTTTGTAGAGTTACAAGTACCCTACATGGAGTTACCCTAACTAAAACCCAACTTATACCCGACTTACTAAGTCCCTTGGGCCTCCAAGTAGACCACAAGACTATGCACCCCCAATCCCCCCCCAGGATTGGCCCGGCGAGCCTCGTCGGCTGTGCCGAGACTCTGTTGCAGCTTTCGGCCCCCAAACCCTAAACCCAGGTCTTAGCTTCATCAGCAAATGGGGGTTTAGGGTTTAGGTTGTTGAAATGGTGCTTGTAGGGATTTGCATAACTACCCGTAGGCCCCTAAGTAGTTCCTTTCTGTGGTTCGTATTTAGAATCCTATAAGGTAATCCCAAAAAGGAACTACTTAGGGGCCTATGGGTATCTATGAGGCATTACTGCAAAGGGTTCTGTTGGGTGCCTTCAGAGTTGAGTATTTTGAGGTTGGGACTTGTGTCTTTGGGTTAAAGGGTAGACCCCGGATGATAACAACAGCACGCTGCTAGCATACTCGCCACCGATTGTTAAGACAGCTCGGGCAGTGGTGATGAAGAACAATCAACTGCAGACTAACAGAGCTACATTGGCCTTCCGGACAGCAAGCTATTCGCAGTAGCCGTAGTGGTGCAACTACCAGATCGATGAGTGAGTTAACAAACAGGCCTATCAACCAACAACACGGTCTCTGCACAACAAGTAGCTGTACTTTGAATCCCAAGCAGCGGGAAGGACAGTTGCCAGCTTCATGCTCATAGTCATAGTCATCTCCGTAGAACAGTCATCCTCTCCTTGTAGTTCCAGGCCATGTGATTGCGATTCTGGATGCTAGATTAACCTCATCTTCAGCTTAACCTCCTTGATTTCAGGCGTTTATGTTTTTCGGATGAGGCTTGCAGGTTGTCGCAGTTCTTTCTGCTTCACTGCCTGTGACCCCGTGGTGGGGATGATTTGAAGTCTCAGGCCACAACACCGATCACAAAATATCCATAATTTAGGGTTTAGGGTTTAGGGTTGAGAAACTTTACGAAAATCCCGGAGAGAGTTTACAAGTGCACAGCAAGATGCCTCAGTCCTCAGGAGTGTACCATAGCTTCGGCTTGCTGCAGTGCACTGGATACAGATGAGGCCGGTTTTTGACACGTAAACCAGGACTTGGGACATGTGGGGAGATCCCTCTGAGAGGCGAATCATTGGGGTTTAGGGTTTAGGGCAATCTCGGACCATTCTGTTTCTGTGGTCTTGTGGGGTCTTTCCGCATTGAAGCTAGGCCTTCGGATCTGGGTCGACAGGCCCCCCGGCAATCAACTGTAGAAAAAGGTAGGTTGTGTTCGTGGCTCACATACGCTGTGCAACATCACAAGCACACAGTGGATTCCGGCAGCTTACAGCTGGTACTTCCCAATGCAGACGGTGGGCCTCCCGCACGAAGGAACCCGACGTGTAAGTGTAGGTGCTTCAATTATGTGCCTGGTGGGATGAAAAGACATCTGCATTTGGCTGTTGGTGAACATCACTAACGACCTTCATCGTTGCAATCTGTTTAGAGGAAGTTTAACATGCCGAACCGGAAGAACGGATATGCCCCGCTCCCGTGAGCAAGACTCAAATCGTGCACCCCGGCCCGAGACAGTCAAATCATAGTCGCCGTCATCAACCTCGCAGTAGTCATCATCACCATCAACATCATCATGGTTTCCGCAGCAACTATCGTTTCTTCATACCATACCGGTACCGCCACTGCCTCCAACACCCTACCACCTTATCTCCTCACATGTGTGTGTGTGTGTGTCTTGGTATGTTTGTGTATATATATATATGTATGTATGTATGTATGTATGTATGTATGTATGTATGTATGCATGCATGTATGTATGTATGTATTTATGTGCATATATATATATATACATACATACATACATACATACATACATACATACATACATACATACACACATATGTGTATATAGACGTTTGTTTATGCATCTACTTAGCTTGTACTTGTATATAGTTATAAAAACTAAGTAGAGAGAGGGTCATACAAGGCAAAGATCAGTTCCCTTCATAACCACCGTTACCCTGGCCCTGAACTCTTAAACCCTAAACCCCTAAACCCCTAAACCCCTAAACCCTAAATCCTAAACCCTAAATCCTAAACCCTAAACCCTAAACCCTGAACTCTCAAACCCTAAACCCCTAAAGCCGAAACCCCTAAACCCGAAGCCTGCGCTCCGAAAATTCCTAGACCCTCGTCATCCGCCAAGACCTCGCTTTAGGGTTTAAGGGTTTGTTTAGGGTTTGGGTTTTGGGGCTTGGGGTTTAGGGTTTTGTTTACAGTTTGGGCTTTGGGGGCCTTAAACCCTAAACCCTGCACCCTAAACCCGCTAAACCCTAAACCCCTAAACCCTAAATCGAGGCATCGGAGGCGTTGGCTGAGCTGGCAGCCAGCTGGGTGGAAGAAGCAGCCGAGAAGCCACAGGTGGGTTTGCTCGGTTGTCGGGGTATAGGGGTTTAGGCTTTAGGGTTTAGGGGTTTAGGGGTTTCGGCTCTAGGGTTTAGGGGTTTAGGCTTTAGGGTTTAGGGGTTTAGGAGTTAAGAGGTTTAGGGTTTAATTGGTTGAGGGTTTGGGGTTTAAGGGAGTTTCTTGGGGTTCCTGAATATAAGTATAGCGTTAAGCGACCTAAAACCCTGTTCTACTTGTCAAGCCCAGATGTTGCATTCGAGGTCCCTTCGTTGTTCTTGGTGGGCCTCTAGGGTCTTGACGAAGTTGGAGGGTAGCTTGCTGAGGTAGAGGTGACTTTACGACGGTTGTCTTGAATGCAGGGTGAGGGACCTGGCAAAGCCCCACCAACCAGTTCCAAAGCACCCGTTACGGTAAAGAGGCCGACGATTCCGACAACCTAAACTAGAACTCAGTCTCCCTATCTGGGGCTGCCAAACGCATATTGTTCAAGCGCTTGAGACGGGGCTTCCAAATCCTTGAATTTGCTCCCGGAGATTTTTGGGATATCAGTCAATTTCAGCGGTAGCGTTTCTGGGCTCTTGGATCAGTGGAGGTAAACCATTGACCAGTCATTTCAGAGTTCCGGAATCCTCGTTAAGTCGTTTATACTGAGACGGTCTACGTACCCTATTCTGGGGTTTCTTGTTTCTATCATCTGCTACAGACCTCTAGTCGTTCGCCCCGCGACTCAGTCGCTTGATCCTTTCAGAACTTGCCTCGTCAACGGCGAGGTTGAAGTGACAGGGTCCTTGCCTGCCGATCTTGACCAAAGCGCTGCAGAAGCTCTCGAGGAGCTTTCCCGGGATCCGAAGCGCTTCAGTCTTACTAGCCTCACCGGAGGCGAAGGGAGGACGGTTTAGGGTTTAGGGTTTAGGGTTTGGAAAAATTCTTGGCGTTCTTCTGGTTGACTCTTAGGACTTTAACTTTTTGGGGTTTCTATATGAGCTATAATAAGTAGGCTAAAAGTTTAACTTCTAGGAGGGGTTCAGAAGTCAGCCAAGAATTGGGAGCATTGACAGAAGCCCAAATCCAAGCGTACTGAAAAGCCCCTGTTGGCTTCCAATCACTCGACACCGTCAAGGAGTTCCGGCGACGCAGGCAGAAGTTGCGACTTTGGCCGTGTACTGCTCCAGGGTAAGAGGTTCAATGCTCCAGGCTGCAAAAAAGTTGAGATGCAGCATGCTGCGAAGGGTTACAGGGGTTTAGAGGTGCGCTTTGGGCTGAGGGAGGTTGCCAAGAGTTGTGGTTAAGGGTGAGGGTTTGGGATCTGCGTTTTGGACCGACAGCCTCAGGTGACCCTAGATTTACATTCACGCTGCTCGACAAGTTCTCTGCTGTAAAATATAAGGATAAACTGATGGACGTATGAGGACCTGAGGGTTTTTGCTCTTTGCATAGCTCGGAGGCTCACGCTTCGCATGAAACATTTTAAAACCCTGAGCCCTAAACCCTCATTAGGGTTCAGGTTTAAAAAAGACCACAACATCAAGGTACGCGGAGAAGACATGCCATGGCCACGAGAACGCCGGTGCCACTTGCTACCTGCAGGCCAATCTTTGCAGTGATTCGCGGATCCCCGGGCATCGCCTTGAAACCCTGACCTTTGGGCCCAATTCTTGGGTCCTTGGATCGTTGGGGTCAACCCCACAACCCTGAACCCTAAACCCTAAACCCTAACCCGAGACATTGAGCCGGGAACAGTGAGAAGGCCTCGCTGACGATCTTGGCCATGCACGAGGAGCTCCTGCAAGCGACCACGCCGGAAGACAAGGGGCTTCATCAGGACCCTTAGGGTTTAGGGTTTAGAGTTTTGTGCTACTGCTCGCACTTAGGTGTTCTGATTTCGACAGCTAGGAGCTTGAAGGTTCTAGAGCTGCAGATTTCCCTGACCCCTAAACCCTACTTTCCGGATACCACTGAAGAGTTGTGCTTCTTGAAGTTGTTGCCCTCCGTGGGGTGTAGCTTTGCGCTTCTGCGCCTGGAGTTTGGAGGGCTTCTGTGGCTGATCTGAGTTCTTGCTACGGAGCTGAGATCAGTGCAAACCATCGTAAATCAGTGGGTTGTCCCTATATGATGGTAACTTACAAAAAAGTTCCTTAACAAGAACCCAGTTCTTCTCCAATTGGGTTCCCTGCTAGACACCTGCACTTCTCCAATCAACTTCGCAAGCCACCTGGCTCTGACTCTGACCGGTATGATCATGACCCTGATTGTCGTTATGGCGAGAAGTCTGCGATTATGAGGATGGCCATATGACTATTACTATGATGATTGCCGCTTCTGTTGAGCACCGGCACCCTTCAAGACGTTTGTTTTATATATGGCTGTGGTTTAAGATGCTAGTGGTTTCAACCGCGACCAGACTATAGATGAACCGCGCCAAGGGAGGGTTGTAATCAGGTCGACGTCAATCCCGTGGAGCCATGGGTTCAGAGAACACCCCAAGTTCCTAAGGACAACTGTATCCAAAAAGGTAAATATGCGTCGTTTTCTAAACTAGGGTCCCTTTGGGATCCTTTTTAATGGTGCCGTACAAAAAGCGACCCTAATTTACAGAACTCCCCATATTTTTCGGCCCCAAAGTATCTTTCTAGAGACTACTTTAAGGGCAAAGCATATCCTGTTTGGGCACATGGACCCTTGAGGGACAGGTGAGAGAGCATCCATCTTGTGGGTGGTGCTTCCGAGTACAGCCCTGGTGAACTTGCATGCAGCACGATGACCTAGTGAAGCACTGAATCACAAGCGATATATCTTAACTAAATGTAGGTCATCAAACGTGTCCTTTCCTGTTGGTGCCATGGTCTACCTATCTTTCCAGGATGATTCCAAACCGACAAACTCTAACCATATATATATACATATATATGTGTGTGTGTATTATATATATTATATATTTGTAGATATATACCCTCATCCTGCAGTCCTCACCCAGGAGGTATCCAACGTCATCCGACTTTCTCGGGTGGAGCCGGTGCAGCAACAGCACCTGGCTGCCCGGCACAGCTAGGCTTACGGCTTGAGGGCCTATGTTGCGGATCCTGGTTTTGCATATCCCCTAATGTGTTGTTTTGTGGTTTGGGGTTCAGGGTTTAAGGTTTTCTGGTGAGCATGATGCACGAATACACCCGCAAAACGCTGATTGGCATTATCCGGGGCCGGTTGGTACGGCTGATGATTTAAATCCTGCATTGCCCATAGTTCCCATAGTTTAGGGTCCTGAAGGTAGTGCAGATTTATATCATCAACATTAGGATCCCTTTTTATTTTGGGTTCCCAATATAGTACGGCACCCCTACACAAAGGACCCCAAAAGGGATGCAATTCTTGAGAATTTCCGATAGAGCCGTAGTTCCATTTGGTCCAGGAGCCCGGAATCCCACACTTCCAGGAGTCACTCTGCAGTCCTGTCTAGATGCCCAGAAACCGCAAGCTTGTTTGGTGGTCCAGGAATCCAGTCTGCCCCTAAACCCTAAAACCTAAACCTTAAACCCTGAACCTTAAACCCTAAACTAAAACCCTAAAACCCTGAACCCTAAAACCCTGAACCCTGCTAAGGCATGTGAATTTCCTGCAAGTTGCCAGATGGATCCCGAATCGCCACTGGAGGTTTTGGGGCTAAATGATTATACTATTATGGTGGTTCCTTGTTATAGTTCTAGTATAACATGCCCCACAACCATCTTCTAAGTGTTAAGGCCCCTACAGTATGCTCAATTGGTCCTCCCTTTGCAGTTCCAGACTCGGACCTTTAAAGCCCCAGCCACAGCCCCCAAAGCCTCAGAATCTTACGACACACAATGCCGAGAGTTTAGGGTTTAGGGTTCAGGGTTTGGGGTTTGGGGTTCAGTGTTTAGGGTTCAGGGTTTAGGGTTTAGGGTTCAGGGTTGAAAGTTTAGGGTTCAGGGTTTCGGGTTCAGGGTTTAGGGTTCAGCGCTTAGGGTTTAATGGCGAAGCTCCCAGGACTCCTTGGAAAGGCGCCTGGCGAAGAAAGACCTTGTCTGCCGCGGCCAGCAGGAGGACACTCCAGGTTGTCTAGTACTTACTAGCTGAGTGAGTGCACCTTAAATTTTTTGGGATAATATGACTTTTTGGGATAATATGACCCCTTTATAGAACTGAAAGTGTGCACTTTTTGTGCTCTACGAATAATTACCTAGACTACTTTGGGGGTTCTTTAGCTATAGTATAATATACCCCAAAACCCTATTTTTATAATTAAGGCTCCTACATGAGGCTTTGGGCTTTTAATTGGTCGATGCTTTCCTAGTCGGGGCTGCGTAGGCTTTATGAGGATTCTGTGCGAGGGTAGGGCTTATTCGAATTTGGGCTTGGTAGAGTTTAGGCACAACGGTGAAGGTTCAGGGTCGAGGTTTCCGGGCTCAAGGGGTCGGGTTTACGGTCTAGGGTTTAGGGGTTTAGGGTTTAGGGTTTAGGGGTTTAGGGTTTAGGGTTTAGGGTCGGGTTTGTAGGATTGTAGGCTTGTGAGTTTATGTATCGGTGTTTATGGGCAGTGTGTCTTCACAACACCTCACAATGTGTTTCCGGATGACGTTGCGGGTCGAAGAAGGAGTCTTCCAAGCAGTTCTCCCATGTTAATGTATGTGAGTGGGAGTTGCAGAAACAACAACTACGATATACGGACCTCTGGGGCGAGTTCGAAACTTTAAGTAAGAAGCTTCTCATATGTAGCCAGCGCTGAAGAGACTTTGACAGAGAGCTATGGTCCCTTCCCCTTCCTGTCCCGTCACGTCCCTGCGGTTCATTTCACTTGGCTTCATGCGTTTTACCCCAAAGGAACCACACCAAACTCTAACTCTGTCTCTCTCTCTCTCTCTCTCTCTCTTTCTTCTCTGTCCATGTGTATAGCTACACGCTCCATATATACATGTACACACACACACTCATATATGTAACATGTGTATATATATATACACATACATATATGCATGTATTTATTGATGCACAAACACAAGTGTAGACAAGTAGAGAATAAATATGATAGTTAAACAACGAAATAAATGCAGAAAAAGATAAATAAATAAATACATAAACAAACAATAAATAAATATAAATATAAATATAAATATAAATATAAATATATAAATATATAAATATACAAATATATAAATATATAAATATAAATATAAATATAAATATAAATATAAATATAAATATAAATATAAATATAAATATATATATATATATAGATGTATGTATATATATACATACACAAACAAACAAACATACATACATACATCCGTACATACATACGTACATCACGCTTTTCACGCTTTTGGGGCATGGCATCCGAGTTGGTCGCAGCCCTTTAGGCACCTAGTTAGTGAAACAAAAACTCACCAGCTTGGCCAAGGATTACGTAGAAAGGAGAAGCCGCCCTGCACATACATACATACATACATACATACATAGATACATACATACATACATACATACATACATACAATAGTTCAAGCAGACTTGGCTTAAGCACCGGTCTAGGGCTTAGGATTTATGGTCTAGGGTTTGGGGTCTGGGGTCTGCATGGGAGGTTTTTGCGTGTCGTTTCGGTCGTTTGAGCCCAGTACATCTGGAGTCTGTGAGGATGCCGTCCGAATCTTGGAGGAGCTACTCCCCTTGCGCCTTGGATTCGAAGTTACGTTGCCAGCTAGAGCAGAGCTTGAAGCTCAGTGCTGTACATGCTGAAGACTTGATGCCTGTGTGTTTCACGATTGGGCATGTCTCATCGACACCACCTGGGGTAAAAGGCTGGGTTTTGCTTGAAAAGAGGCTTAGACTCTCCAGTGACCCTCTACAAAGTCCGCAATTCTCAAGCTGCAGACCTCCTTGCATGTGAGTAGTTCCATAAATTAGGGTCCCTTTTTAGGGTCCTTGTATAAGGGTGCCGTACTGTTTTGGTGAGCGAAAAAGGAACCCTAATTTTCAAAACTTCCTATGTAACACTGGCTGTCTGCCAGAGTCTACGACCAGAGCTCAGAAGGTCTCGGTTCGGATCGTCCGATTTGACAAAATCCTGCTTGGTTTGTGACCACTCCGTAAGGGGTCCATGTGCCCAACTACTCTTGATGATATAAACCCTTAGCATGACCTTATAAGGACCCTAAAGCTATGGGAATTTTGGTATAATCCTTAACATGGGTAATGCAAGATTTAAACATCATCAGCCGTGGTATATATTCTTTGGTCTTAAAGTAGTCCCTATTTGGGTACCTTGGGGGGCCAAAGTCTCTACTGTTTGGGCACATGGACCCGTATAGGGGTTGTGATTCTAACCAAGCCTCAAAGCTACCCGGGAAATCTGCACGATGCCTAAACCCTAAACCCTAATTTAAACCCTAAACCCTAGTTTACACCCTAAACCCTAAAGCCTTAAACCCTAGCCCGATACGGCTTCTTAAAGGCAAGGGCGCCGCTGCATGCCTGTGAGGTCTGACTCGAAGCCAATCCCTGGGCCTGCAAAGCCCGGTTTTAGGGTTTGTGGGGTTTTAAGGTTCAGAGTCTAGGGTTTTACGTTTTAAGGTTCAGAGTCTAGGGTCTTGGGGTTTTGGGTTTTTTTTGGTTTAGGGGTAAAGGGGTTAGGGTTTAGGGGTTTCGGGGTGTAGGGTTTAGGTGAGAGTGGAAGATGAAATACGGGATATGGGAACTACTTACTGACTACAGGGATCCACCCTGCCACTCGCGCTTAAGCACCAGTAAGTAAGGATTTTTTAAGGCTCCAAATCTACTGAAAGCCTCACGCCCTTAACCCTAAACCCTGAACCAGGTGTGGTGGAGCACAGCTGGCTTTACAGTCCTTGACCTGCGTGGAGCCGCGTGTTCTGACGGAAATGATGCTGGAGGAGCGGCTTATCCTAGAGCTCCAGTTGCCCAAATAGTAGGTTACTAACGACATATTATGTACCCCTGTACGCACCTACTACTTGCCCTAGGCTTAGGTTTTTGTGATCCCGTGGATTACGGGTTCAGTCATGGGTTTAGCTCGAAGGCCTCTAGGGCTCAGGGCTCAGCGTCCATGTCCACATAGGATTGAGATCTTGGGTGTGTGGTTGGCAGTGCAACTGAGCTATATCGCATTTCATTTATCATATAGAATCAATTATATTATATTTTATGAACTTTGATATAATGAATAATGACGAGCTTTGTCAGATTTTGGAGTCAAGCTTTGGAGTTTGCAGCTCGCGTGTTCAGAACGAGGGGGGTATCAGTTTATCTCGTTGGGCCCGAGGTGTTTCTGTTTGGGTTTGCGTTTGGCTGTGTGGGTCGGTGCCAACTTGAAGAGATGTGAACTTGGCATCTTCGATCTTAGCAGAAGAAGTCTGACGGACTTGGAAGTTGACGACCATGGCACTGGCGAGAGCATCCAGACTTCAACAGACACAACCGCCACCGACACCGCACCAGCACGGCGTTACAACCGCTATCATCACCTTGGTCAACACTGTCACTAATCTGGCCAGCATCACCACCATCATGGGCACGGCCGCCGAAGCAACAGCACATAACCAGTATGGGAGATACACACACGATCACAGGCACACAGCCGCGATCTAAGCAAGAATAATGCCAAGACGGAGAACACTTCGAGGAATTCATCGGTTCAGCTAATGATCAGATGAGCAACTGATAGCTAAAGTTTCGATGACCCAGCGAAGAAGGTTATCTAGGTGGTTTAACTACCCGACTCGCTCAAGAGGGCAAATAGTTTTCATGTCATAACCTTACTGAGCCAATGGGAGAACTTTGGGAGAACTTTTTTTGGCCTTGTATTGTGGTCTATGACAGAAAGTTCGAACTTTTTTGGGCCCGGTTATTGGAGAAGCGAGTAACTGTTTGTTAGCTACACAGCTGGTCCTGTGACTGTGTGTTCGGTGAATATGCGCGAGATCCACAACCACAAGCCAGCCTTTCGAGCAGCCACACAAGCCAGAAACCATTGACCTAAGGGTCCAGGTACCCAAATAGTATATACTTTGTCCCTTAAAGTGCCTATATAGGGACTACTTTAAGGTCAATGTATATATATTGTTTTTTGTATTCCATGGACCCTTAAACTCTCAACCCTTACCTTAAGAAACCCTTAAATGAGCCCTTGAAGGCACCGTGTGGGGTACATGGACCCTTAGGGTTACATAAGCTTCAGGCCAACTTCGACGCCCTGGAGCCCTTCATGACAAAGCCCTAAAAGTGGGTTTAGGGCTGAGGGTTTGGAGAGAAGGGTTCAGAGTTTAGGGCTCGGGGTTTAGAGTTTAGGGTTTAGAGTTGAGGGTTTGGGGTTTCAGCTTCGAGACCCTCAGCGCTGAAAGCTTTACTACGACCGACTGCCTCAAAAGCCGAGCAACGAACACTGAGAGACTTACACGTGCAGAAAAGCCTTGAATTCTGGGAAGTATAGACATAAACTTCAATAGCCCGAGAATGCAATCGAAACTTGCTAATCCCTAAGGCTCCAGTTTCCTAAATAGTCGGTTAGTTACCATATACTATGTAGCCCAGTAGCCCATGATTTAGGTAACCGGAGCCGAGCCCTAGGGAATATGAGCATTGAAATGTAATGGTTTAGCATCTTTATGTTGCCCTGCCTTGCCTTTCACTACTTTTGATGATATAAATCTTGCATTGCCTTAAGGTTTCGAAACTATGGAAATTTTCGCAAATTCCTTATTATGGGTAATGCAGGATGTATATCATCAACCGTAGCCTATACTATGTTGGGGATTCCTCATTAGCCTATTTATTTATATGGTACACACAACCCTAAGCCCTAAACCCCTAAACCCTAAACCCTAAACCTAAGCCCTAAGCCCTAAACCCTTAACCCTAAACCCTAAACCCTAAACCCCTAAACCCCCAAACCCCTAAACATATGGTATACACAACCCTAAGCCCTAAACCCTGTTCTTTCTTCCGCAGGACACGAGAGTCGATCCGCCCCCTTTGGAGCCCGTTTACGTCCTGTGGGTTCCGCTTCCTGAAGCTCATCCAGCTCTGGAGATAAGGTTTAGGGGTTTGGGGGTTTAGGGGTTTAGGGGTTTAGGGTTTAGGGGTTTAGGGTTTAGGGTTAAGGGTTTAGGGCTTAGGGCTTAGGGCTTAGGTTTAGGGTTTAGGGTTTAGGGTTTAGGGGTTTAGGGTTTAGGGTTTACCTGGGGATCCAAAAACCTACTGTACTGTTTTAGAGGGTATGCCCGGTAATTAAGGGGTCAGAACCTACTATTTTGTAGGGTTTCGGGATACAGGTAGGGCTCTTGATGAGGAATATAAGTTTAAGTTACCATAATTAATTGTAACTGGGGATCTGTAGTAGACGAATATTGTGGTTTCCTTGATCTAGCAACTTCCTTAACAAGAGCCTATTATAACGAACCGAGTTTTATGTGCGCGTTTCGGGGTTATCTTGTTTTGTCGTAAGCTGCAAAGTATGAGCCTCTAAGCTAAGTAGATTTCAGGCCTACCTGTAATTCAAAAACGAGCCAGCGCAGCTTTGCTTGTGTGCTGGGTGGACGAGTTGCACTGATAATATCTCCCTAACCCTAAACCCTATAGCCTAAACCGTCCAAGTCGGCCGAGCTTTGAACTCCTGGGGCCGTACACTCGAAATCCTCGAGCTGGCACCGTCTTAAACGACGGATGAAGCACGAAGCCCTCAAACCGCAAACCCAAAATGTTTAGAGTTTAGGATTTAGGGTTTAGGCATTAAGGTTTAGGGGTTAGGATAAGCCCACAAATCTTAAATCCATGGGAAAAGAAGGGTTGAGCAAACGCACCAATTCCTGCGCTTCCAAGCCCAGGACTACAACCAAGATCCCAAATCGAGGAGCTGGACCCTCAAACTCGACCTCACAACCCGCGAAAAAGAGCCCGACAGAAGAAGCAAAACAGAAACCAACTACACCAAGAAGAGAAGCAAACAAAACAATCAATCAACGACATATATACAAACATTTGGATGGATACATATACTTTTTTTTACTATGTACACGCACAGACAGATAGATAGGTAGAAAAAATAGATAGATAGATAGATAGATAGGCAGATAGACGAACTTAATTCCTGCACTTCTGAGCTGAGGACTCCCAGACCCTCCGCCAATTCCAGGGTGACCTCGGCTCGGCGTTACAGTCGGCCGTGCTTGCGCAGGTTCGGGTTTAGGGTTTAGTGTTTAGGGTTTAGAGGGGTGGTTTACGGTTTAATTAGTGTTTAGGGGCACAGGTTCGGGTGGGGAGTTTTGGGTTGTTCAGGTATGCAGGGTTTAGGGCTCAGGGTTTATGGGCAGGTTCGGGTCGGGAGTTTAGGGTTTAGGGTATTCAGGGTTTCGGGCTTAGGGGCGGTTTAGGGACAAGGGCTATGGGGTGGTTTAGGGTTTGGTGTTTAGGGGCACAGGTTCGGGTCGGGAGTTTAACGTTTAGGGGTATTAGGGTTTACCTGTAGTCTTCATATTGGCTCCATTTCTTGATTAGTCAGTTTCTGTGGTAGGTTTAGGGCTTAGGGGTGGTTTAGGGCTTAGGGCCCAGGGATTGGGGGCCCAGATTTGGATCGGGAGTTTATGGTTTGGAGGTATTCAAAGCTTGGAGTAAATTCAAGGCTGTACTCAGGGTTTAGGGTTTAGATAGCCAGTTTAGATAGCCAGTGGGAGACCTTTACACTTGTTGGCCTTACATATTTGGTTTATCTAGGATATGGCTTGCCTATACTCTCCATTGTAGTTCCTTTGCTTAGGTCCATTCAACTTTAATTTCGGGTCTCTTAAGGTAACCCAAACACACACACATATATATATACACATATATATATATGTATATATACACCTGGATATTTACATGTGTGGCTTAAGCAGGCGTTGGAAGTTCAGAGTCGCGGGCTCGGGGTCAAAAAATCGAATCAACATGCACGTTGAGCAAGTTGCTGCATCAGCATTTATTGTGCTCGTGCGCATTGTTGTTATTGTTTGGACTTGTTCTCAGTGTTCCTATTCCTGTTTGTGTCGGTCTTGTCGTTGGTGTCTCTGTCGTTCGCATTTGTGTCGTTGTCGTCGTTATTATTGTTGTTATTGGCGTTATTGTTGTTCTTGTGGTTTGTCTGTGTGTGTGTGTGTGTCTTGTGGCACTTTTTGTTTGTGGTCGTGGTTGTGGTTGTGGTTGTTGTTGTTGGTGGTGATGGTGGTTCTTGCCTTGGTGTTGTTTTGCTGTTGTTGCTGGTGGCGGTGGTGGCGGCGAAGGAGGTGGTGGTGTTGGTGTTGTTGTTGGTGGTGGTGCTGTGGCCGTTGCCGTTGCCGTTGTTCTTGTTGTTCTTGTTCTTCTTCTTGTTGTTGTTGGTGGTGGCGGTGGTGGCGGCGAATTTTGTGTTGGTGTTGGTATTGGTGTTGCCGTCGTGGTCGTCTTCGCTGCTGTTCGGTGTTCAACGGGCGCAAGTATTGTCAGAGTTCCAAAGATATTTGTTGCTTCTCGCAAACGAGTTCGAAGAGGGTTGAAGAGTTCAGGGTAATGACCTGCCGCTATTACAATCCTGCCAGCTCGCACACGGCATCAAAGTAGGTCAACTTCCCTAAATGGGTACGGTCTTTTTGGGACACAGGCGTCTCCCTCACCCTGAACAGTTCAGGAAGTTCAGGGTCAGCATGCAGGTTTCGGAATTGTCTGTGCTGCAGGCCAGCGGTGCTGCATACATTTGGAAATTAGGTTCAGGGTTTAGGGTTTGGGGTTTCGGTACAGTAGATGTTTCCAGTCTACATTATCATTACGCCTGCGGATGTAGCTTCTTCCACCGCCCCACTGTACTCGAACTCCCAACCCCAACAACAACGTATTCTTTCTCCCGATCTCCCAGACTCCTGAACGCAATCCTTCATCTGAAAAGCCTTATCCTAAAGCTCAGTTTGCGCAACGACCCTATACACAGCACTTATGTTTGGTTCCTAGAAAATCGAACACCATCCTTAAACTTACAACCCTAGTAGATAAACCCTTACAAGAAGCTCAAGACCTCAAGCCTAAGTCTTGAACGCTGAACACTTAGAATCCCCTCCCCCTCCCCCCCCCAAAAAACCTAAAGCACCACAATCCACAACCCCACCAAGCCAAACACAAATACAGACACTCCAGAAGCATCATCCAGGTGGAGGATTGCGAGGTTGAGATGGCAAATAGCCAGACCCTTGGCCTGATTTTGTGCTAAGCAGGTGCCTTTTTGCAGGTTTTTTGAAGGTTCCTTGGGGTGCTATATGACCTAAACCCTAAGCCAAGACGTGTTGCTGTGAGGATTTAGGGGCACCATCTTGTAGGTTTAGGATTTCGGGTTTAGGTCAAGGCTTTCCATTACCATGCTCCCTCCAGGTTCGTGCTGAAAGGATTTATGTGTGCCGCCTCGATTGGTTCAGGTCCAACGGATCGGATTGGAAATTCAGTGGTTCATGAGACAACAGTCACTGGCACAAGCTAAGCATGACATAAAGAAGTTGCAGGCCAAACTAGTTTGCACTATGGATATCTAATTTTTGCCGACTCCTTTCCACAGCGGCTGAAAGATGTACGTCAGCAAAATTTTGAGACCGGCTGACCGCGACGGGCAGAGCGGCTACATGCGACGAGAGCGATATACATACTTCCTTCAATACGGGCATAGCTTGCTTTCCTTTGCACTCGAAAGAGTGCCAACCTGAGTTGGTGGTGTCTGAGTGCAAAAATTAAAAAGATGATCAGTGCAACAAGAACACGCAAGCCTCTGGGGAGGGAGTGGCCAGCGGTATCTGGTCCCTTAAGGTTTGGTTAGGAGTTTGCAACAATTTACTACACTAGGTCCCTCTAATGACACCCTGCCAAGACAACCATTGGTTGGGGTTTAGTCTTGTGTAAGACATCAAAGTCTAGAGTCTAGAGCGACAAATGCTTCGATTCAGCGTTCAGGGCTTGGCCTCCGTGAAGCGTATGAAGCTGACCAATCAGGGATTCTCACGTCGTGCCAGCATGCACTATCTGTCTGAATTGGACATGTGACATAGCCATTTGCGGCCTCATGTTTCGTCATCCTTCTTGTTTGTTCATTGATCTCGAATTGAGCCGTTCTAAGCCATACTAAGCCCTACAAAATCTGTAGAAGCTGTGACATTCAAGTCTCAACCTCGAAAAAAGTGAGTGGACCTGCACGCACCTGGCGTGGCCATTCACTTATGTAGAGTAAGTGAGTAGGTTTTAATGTTTCGGTTTCGATAATCCCAAGACAGTTTGAGAGCTTTACTTCCAGACCCCCAAGAAACTGCATGGACAAGTTTCAGCTGCTATATGCTTCAAGGATCAGTGTTCAGGGCTCAAAAGGTGCTTGCATGGGCCTTATATGGTTTTACACTCTCTGCACACCAGAGGAAAGTCCAGGGCGAAGCACACAGCGCACTGTGCCTTCACGAGAACCCCTTTGCATGTTCGGGGTTTCGGCTTTGACTTTAAACCCTTATCGTTTGGCAACTTCGGTTTGTGTTTGTAATAAAGGTTCACCACAACCCTGGAAGCGTCAGTAGACGGCCATCTGCAGCAATTTCCGACGCCCTAAACCCTGAGCCCGCAACCTTGGTACACTAAGCCCGAAAAGGCTGAACCTAAACTAAACCCCAAGCCCCTACTATAGGGGACTTAAGAATTACCTCTACTATTTTGGGTTCTTTATTATAATAGTAATAGTATAATAATATTCCCCGAAATCCCTAGTTTACTTATTAAGGCCCAAAGATTATCTTCTCTCAGGACTTGCCGTCTTCCTGTTGCCATCCGCGCAAAGAAGCGTGTCCGGAACCAGTTTCCCGGCTTAGGTGCGAGGGCTCAGGACCATAGGGTTTACGAGGACCCTATCAAACCTACCCTTTTTAGGGATCCCTGTATGACTTCCTTTTATAAGTCTTGAACGGTTGGTTCTTTGGGTCCAGGTAAGGGTTCGGGGATTAGGGTTTAGGGTTCATGGCTTGTGGGATGCAGGGTCCGGAGGGGGCCGAAGGATGTTATGGTTTGGGCAGGTACTGGATTTAGGTGTTAGGTACCCCAAAGGCCCTGCGGCTCAAATCATGGCCGGGAAAGCCATATATGATATCAAACTCGAAACCTAAAACCTTCAACCCCACCTGGACCCTAAAGAACCTATCTGCTTAGGGCTCCTTATTTGGATTTGTTTATATAAAAGTCCTTGAAGACGTAGGTGACTTAGGATCCAGGTAAGCACGCGTCTTGTTGGGACCACACTTGTTGAGGTTTCAGTCATTCGCGCTTTAGCGTTGTGGCTTTAGCGGTCCTGCGTCATGAAGTTGTGGGTGCCTTCAAGTCCGTTACTCGTGGCTGTTGAGTTCCGCAGCTCAAACGGTAAACCCTATAAGCCCCTAAACCCTAAACCCCTGAGCCCTAACCGTCTTCGTGGTGTTCGCTGAGGTATTTCGCAAGTTGTTGTGCCACAAGCGGCCCTTGCAACTGCAGATGGAGGGTTCTCTAAAGTAGGGTCCCTGTTTCGGAACCCGAAAGAAGGCGGCACCCTTGTAAAGAAAGCCCTAATTTAGAGAATTACCCATCTATGGACTGCTTCTGAGTATTACCTGTTATTGCCACGGCCACGTGGCCATTCTCACTTTGCCTTCGATTCGTCCCTGAGGATCATTTGCTCTCATCATGCTAGCCTGTGTTAGTATACTTCATTTTCACCGATATCGGTACCAGGGTGGCTTTTAGGGGTATGAGATCAATTGGCATCAGTGGCGTGCTAAGTACGGGACACTTGCCCAAACCACAACAGTAATTTCTGTTTTTGAAACTCTACAAACCCCACCAAATAGTGGCTTAAGACCCGTGAACTGCATGGTCCAACTAACCCCTAGAAACAGTAGATTTTCGGATCCACAAATAGGTACTGAGGACCCGCCCGAAACCCGAAACCCTACTTTCTACTCCTGCATGTAGCTATTTAGGACCCCTTAGGGGTACTGACAGATGGGCCGAGGCTTCCACCGTTGCTGCTGCCCATCTGCGTGGAGCGCTGGGACGTCCAGGGTCAAGCCACGTCGAAGCAAGATGATGTCATCATGGTGCCGATACAGGTCCGGAGTTCTTGGAGGGAGCCGCCTTACTTGTTTTGAGGGCGGGGGGGGGGGGGGGGGGGTGTTGGGGATTAAGGGTTTAGTCTGTTTGCTTAACAGTGGGGAGGGGGGGAGGCTTTATTGGAGATCTCTTTAGAAGTCCAACATGGAAACGGCTTCCATCTTCGTCTGGCTCCAGGTTTCAAGGGCTTTTAGGATGTCGTTTCTTGCAGAGCTATAGCAGCTCAAGAGCAGGATGTGTTGATGCAGAGTAGAAACAGAAATCCTTCTTAATGTTACAACCGTTGAAATGTAATGTTAAAGTGACATGAGCAGAAAGGCCTCATCTTCTGCCACAAGGGCTCATGGGCTAAGCCAATGCGGCCTTGGGATGTAGGGTGAGCAGGTTTTTGGACCATGCAGATGACTTAGTGTCGGCTCGAATGAAAGGGGCCGGATGTTGTAGTCTTCGGGAATCAGTTGGAGACTACTTAAAAACTTTAAACCCTAAACCCTAAAGCCCCACAACTTCATGCCAAAGCCTTCGACTCGAGCCTCAATCAAGGCGAAATCTCAACCCAGAAAGCCGAAGAACATCGTTCCGAACCCAAGCCGCAACAGAAACCGACGAGAACTGACGAGAACAACACCGCAGCCCGAACGTCCCAAAGCCAAAGACAAGTAAAGCCCGAATGTATCCTACTCATGTGTGTATGTGTATATATACACATACACTTATGCATATAGGATATATGCTTCTGTATGTATTGACTTAAAGTATACCATACATACTTACATGATCAGTTGTCACTATTTGGCTCGTGGAGGGGCTGCAGCTTCCCCTCCTCCCGCCGTCGCACGATGAGCTTTCACTTCCCGACTTGGCCTCCTGGCGTCAGACAGGATAGGTTTAGGGTTTAGGGGTTTAGGGTTTGGGTTTTTAAGTTTTTGAGGGCTTGATGGTGCAAATTTAGGAGAAACAGCTTGCTTTTAGGGCTTCAGGGTTTAAGGACTTCGAGCTTATATGGCTATTACAGGGTAGTGGTAGTTTAGGCTTGAGGAGGCGAACTGCTGGGGTGCTAGGAGTTGCATGTTGAAGTGTTTTCCAGGGTTCAGTGCTTCGTGATCTTGGCACGGTGGTGCACAGAAGCTGGGAGTTTGTGAAGGCGCTCCCTTTTTAGGGTTCAGGGTTTAGAGTTTAGAGTTTAGGGTTTGAAAGTTGGCGGAGCTTGCCAAATGTTTTGGAGGGGTAGTGCTTTTCAGCAGCAGATCAGAGCCTAGGGGTTGGATCTAAGTCGGGTCCCATTCTGGGGTCCCCAGGCAGAGTCCTAAATTAACTAGCACCGCGTCAGTGCCTCTTAAGTACGAAAAGCGGGCTTCGGGGTCTCACTGGGTACAAGCAAGGGCAGCCCACTCTGTGGCACAGGTAGTCGCTCGCAGTCTTCAACACGGTGCGTATGTTCTACACTAACACATCCAACCCATGTCCCACAGAAAGGCATAGTGTAGGAAGCTGATAAAAAAAAAGACGCTGGTCCTTTCACCCCCAAAATATTCGGATCCATACAAGGATCCTTGATAAAGACCCAGGGTTTCTTAGTCAGGTTCCTATATTAACCAATGCCTGCGCGCCCCTGACCCTGAAGCCTGGAGCAATGGCGTCGAGGAGTCGTGGTGCTACGATTTGCGCTCGTTTGTCGTCCACAAGGCATGGTTTAGGGTTTAGGGTTTAGGGTGGGTTGAGTATAAGCAGTATATGGGTAATACATTTAAGGTCCCTTCTGACAGGGTCCTTTTCATAAGGATGCCGATTTTGTTTGTGGGACCAAAACAGGGGCCCTAATTTAGAGAACTACCCTTATGTGAAGGAAAGGGACGCGCAGATCCAACAAACAGACTTCTTGTGGGTTGGGGCTCATGTCGATAAGGTTCAGCAGCTTCTGCTTATGTTTGACCTGGGACCAGAAGGGGATCAGGCGGAGATGGATCTATTCCTGTCGGCTCATACTCTGCCACACGTTTTTTAGTGTATCTACTTTTCTATATATATATATATACAGAAAGCGTCGCAAGAAATATATATATATATAACAGATCCTAACCGTAAAGCTAGATACTGGTACCCTAGAAATGGGTTGGGTATAAGCTTCGAGGTTCAGATGCCTCTATGCTAGTCCTGTCCACAGTGAGGAATGTTTGTGGGGCATCTTGGGATCTCCGGTCGCCACCTGGGGATCCAACAACCTACCGCTTCAGGGGGTTAAAGCCCATAATCAAGGGGTCATAACCTGCTGTTTCGTAGGAATTGGGGTACCAGAGAACCCAATTGCCCTGAATTAAGGAACATGCCTTAAAGTTTTGGGGCCTTAATATTATGATTTAAGGTATATTTCATAAGTTCTCCGGGAGTATTCATCCATAATAAGGCCTTGGGGTTTTGGTTCGCAGGTAGGAAGATCTGAAGAGCCCTCGTCACGCATCTTCGAAGGGGAGCCAGCACAGCAAACTTGAAGCGTCACAACGGTTTTTGTGCTGCCTCCGTCACCATGCGCTAATGTTAATTGAGGGGCATGCGTTTCGATTGTTTTGTTTTGGAGCTCCGACGTGACAGGGTTAGAAGGCTTTTCGCAGGGGTTGGGGTTGAAGGTGTTCGTGGTTTCAGTCTGCTAGAGCTTCCGTCTCAGCCTCATTCCCAAACCTCAAACACTCGGCAATCTGTGCACCTCAATCCTCACACTTCTATGTCGTAACCCGCAGCTATTAAGTGCCTTCAGGGCAGCTTGAATGCGGGGCACTATGTGGCCTATTGCCGGACAGCCAGCGGGTGGCAGGAGGTGGACAACGCCAAATGCCAGAGCCCTGTGGCCGCATGGACTTTTTTTGGTTTAGGGTTCAGGGACTCAAAAACCACCATATAAATGCCGCAGTGAAGTGTCGGACGGTGTTTAGCATCTGTGACAAGCTTCGGCAATGCCTCTCTTCTTGTCACAATTTCACGAACTCCAGCTTCAAGCCTCTCAGAAAGCATTTGGCGGAAGTTGTGAGTCTGAACAGAACAGAAAAACAAGGACACCTACAAAGGAACCCTACTGTCCTGTAGTTGTCTTAAGCCCAATTGTGGTGTTGCTATTGGCATTATGCGTCTGGAACTTTCGTTTGCTTGAAGCATCCCAGAGAGTGATGGGCTAAGGCTTTAGGGCTCAAGAGCCGTTGAAGCGCGAATCTCGAAGCACTAGATCTACAATGCTCTTGGTTTGAGAACTCAAGTCAAGCTGCCTGGCTAAAACCCTAAACCCCGGCTAAAGCCTGAACCCTGTAGCCTGAAACCCTTGACCCTAAACCCTAACTCTCAAGGTGTCAGCGAGGAGACTGCAACGGCTGCTGCCAGCAAAGCCTACTTGCTGCTCGGCAGGTCGCTAACGTGTTGCACTTAGAGTTCGCCTACGTCGGTAGACATAGGCTTTGCACGCGGGAGCATCAGCAAATGAGCACGTAGACTCCATGAACTGTCACAACGTCGCTTATGAGAAGAAGATCCCAAGCACCATGGGTTCGGGAAATCACAGCCGGAAGTCGAGTCATACACTTTATCGAACCCTGTATTGTGCTCCAAGGATGCTGGGTTACGGTCTGGGGTTCAGGGCTTAAGGTTTAGGGTTTAGGGTGCGGCGGCAGAAGCATTGGCTCGTTTCCACATGCCACTCCGCCTGGATTTCGGACGGAGTTGCTGCAAGAAATCTGCATCAGTTAACATGGTTCCAATGTGGTAACTCAAACAAAGTTCCTCGAGCTCCAATTTACCTAAATAGCACCCTTACCCTCAAAGGACTCATATGTTAAGGCTTTTGGGCCCAAAGACCCTGTTATATAAAGCATCTGAGCGATGTTGATGCTAAGGGGGTAGGTTGCTAACCATATAAGATGTAACCCAGCAGCCCATTATTCAGGAAACTGACGCCCGGCGGAATTCCAACACAAGAGACCAGTTTTCCCAAACCCTGGCCGTAATCGGACCATGAAGCTGCAGGACAGCCATGAACGGACGGCTCTGAGGTAATATGGACTCTAGGGTCTAGGGTTTAGGGTCTACTCTTTCCTTACTAGACAGACGCGAAGGAAGGCGAGTTTCACAAGCTGTCCTGCCTCTCCCAAAGGGTCCAAAGTACCGATATACATAGTAGAATGTAGGGTTTCTATATTGGGAGGAGTTATTATTTTTGATATAGGGAAGATTCCCCCATAACAATACATGCGGTTGATGATATAAATCCTGCATTACCCATAACAAGGAATATACCTTAAGGTAATGCTAAGGATTTATATCATCAACAGTAGGGCCCTTTAAGGGTCTGTGGTTCAATGGAACAGATTTCCTGAACTTGTGATCCTTGCTGCATCCTGGAGTCGATAAGCCGAGCGTGCATGCAGTCCTGCAAGCCCTAAACCCTAAACCATGAACCCTAAACCCTATACAAACCCCGAACCGTCGGCTCCGAAACTTTCAGTAGCACAGTAGACCCATAAAGTTGGAGGCTACAAACCCTACTGCAGTTTGCGTTTCAAGCTCTCGGGATATGAGCACCGGTCAGTGAATTGCCATGTGGCTTTCACGGAAGCTCATCCTAAGCCCTAACCCCTAAACCCTAAACTCTAAACCCTGAACCCCTAAACCCTACAAGCCCAAACCCCTAAACCCTAAAGCCTGAACCAGGCTGATGTACGAGCTTGCCGGCTACCAGGGTACCATGCCTGCAGAGTCCCGGCATGTCGGCACAGGCTGGATATCGACTCTCGAGGATGCCCCAATCCGTTTCTTGGTAGCGGGACAGGGTGACAATATAAAAACCGTCTATATGTATGCTCTCATTTTTTGAGCCCTTCAACCGGGGGTTTCTGGTTGCCTGGGTTTGGCTTGGTGTGTAAGGGTTCGGAGCTAGAGACCGCCACAGCAATACTGGCAGCTATCCCAAACGCTCAAGTCGCCAACGCACACACCATGACGCCCCGCTTCAAGACTCAAGACAGTGTGTTACGTAGCAAGGCTCAGCTTACTTCAGGAGGACCCGCGAAGCGATCCTTGCCCTAAACCCATGTGAACTCGAAGCCCTATAACCCCTACAAGCCGCTAAACCCTAAGCCTTAAACCAAACCCTCAACCCCAAACTGCTAACCCCTAAACCCCTCAACCCCAAACCTCTAAACCCCTAAACCCCTAAACCCCGAACCCCTACACCCCTGAGCTCGCCTGGGCTGCCGCGCAGGGGTGCAGCAGTCTCAAGAAAAGCACCGCCAAGATGCAATTGCCACTCACCTGTAGTTGAGGGGTTTATAGGGTTCAGGGTTTAGGAGGGCTTTGTGCTTCCTTGTTGAGATCTAGGTTCCCCTCAGGGTCCACGTGCCCGAACAGTATAGACCTTGGCCTAATTAAGTTGTATAGGTATTTTGGGCCCAAAGTATACACTATCTTGGTACATGGACCCTTAGGCTTCTGACAGTTGCAGGGATTGTAAGCGTTTCAGGCAATTTCAGACGGTTCTCGGTTAAGGATGTATGCTCTATGCCTGAGTTTGAAGGCAGTTGCGGAGTGTGTTGGTTCTTTGGAGCCTTCGCCCACCCCACCAATCCAAGTTTCGACAACCTAAAACCCTAGGCCTCGAACCTACCAACACTCCCCAATCTCTTTGGGTAGTTCTCTAAATCAGGGTCCCTAAACCCTAAACCCTAAACCCTATGAGCCAAGCCCGCCCAAAGGCTCCAAGGAGTCCGGGGCCTCATCGGCTTCTCAGTTTCCCTTTCCCTAAGGCTCCAAGTACCTAATAGTCATATACTCTTCTCATCACTAACCTACAAAACTACTGTCCCTAACCCAAGTCTTATAATCATATACTCTTCTCAATACTAACCTACAAAACTACTATCCCTAACCCAAGTACATGATTATTAGGTCCTTTGGACCCTTGGGGTTTGTGTTTTCAGCACCCCAGCAGCGTCAGGGAAACTCGAACATCCCACCAAGGCTCGCATGTTTACACCCGGAATTAAGCAGAAAAACCCTAACCCCTAAACCCTATAAACCCCTAAGAACCCCTATAGACCCCTATAAACGGCCATAACCCTTATAACCCCGTATATACCCTGAACCCTTAAACCCTTAATTAAACCCCGATAAACCCTAGCCGCAAATGCAAATCCATCTCCACAGAGAGGCTCCAAAAGCCCTGACCTCCCTGAAGCGCTTTTGCCTAGTACTAGAGTAGGGTTTAGGTTTTAGGGGGTTTAGGGTTTAGGGGTTTCGGGTTTAGGGGGTTTAGGGTTTAGGGGTTAGGGTTTAGGGGGTTTATGGGGTTTAGGGTGAGTAGGTAACCTTTAATGTTTTTGGGGGTTTCAGGGTTTAGGGCGGGGTACTGGAATCCTACATAATGCAGTCTTAAAGGTTAACCTTTATTTCCCCAGGATACCGGACAAGTGTCTAGGACATTTTCAGGTGGGTAGTTACCAATATAGGAGCCTTATAGAAGGTCTATATACTTTATAGAAGCCGTATAGAAGCCCTATATACCCTAAACTCCCCGCCTGTAGTTTCCTTTAAAGGTGGGTTTGAAAACATCCCATCCCAGGGAGGCAAGCTCCCTTCCTGCAATAGGGCGGACAGAGCCTGAAAATCCAGAGAGGGCTTTGGGATTTCAGGGTTTAGGGTTTAGGCTTTGGGATTTCAGGGTTTAGGGTTTAAGGTTTGGGATCTCAGGGTTTAGGGCTTAGGGCTTGGGATTTCAGGGTTTGCTCGCGCGGATGTCCCAGTTTAAGGGTATAAGGGTCTTGTATGTCGGGTGCTCAGCCTCAGGCCACCGTCTCGCGCTTAGCGGCTCATCGTCTCCTACAGCTTGCACCGTCGGAGTCAGTGTTTCTGGGCTTCTGTTTGTATGTATTCGCGTTGAAAGGCTTTCGGCGGAGGGTCGAGGGCTTTTAGGCTTTAGGGGTGAAGGTGTGCATGCTTGTGTGTGCATGTGTGTGGGGTCGGGTTGGCTGAAGGGATAAAGGTATAAGGATTGTTGCGTTCGGCGCTCAGCAGTTGTGACTTAACCATACACCCCTAACAAGCTCAACAAGTCTCCAACATTGTGAGATTGGGTAGGCACTTTACACCTTGGCCCTGGCAGCAGGACAGAGGAACTGGCATTTCGGGGGTGCTTTGGGGCTAGGACACTTATGGCCTTAGCGCTCAACATGCAGGGCTCAGGTTGGCAGGGCCTTACCCTAAGGCCTAAACCCCCCAAACCCCTAAACCCCCAAACCCCCTAAACCCCCTAAACCCTAAACCGTGGAAGTAAGCCAGAAAGCCCTGCAGCCCTTCAGCCAAAGGCTGAGCCTCCAAAGACGAGCGTAGGGTGCAGAGTTCTCACGTAGGGGCCTGAAGATGGGGGGGGGGTTCCTTAACATAGTTGTAGTAGAAAGGGGCCCCCAAAACCCTATTCTAATCATACTATTTTATATATTTATGGCATAATGGGCCCCAAAATCCTATTATTCTAACTATTAAGGCGCCTGTACTTGTCTCTCCATCCAGGGTTCTACTGAACGGGGCTGTTTCCTTTGCACAGACGGCTGCAAGCAGGCTTGGATAGCCGCAAACCACCCCATCTAAACCCTAAACCCTAAACCCCCCCTAAACCCTAAACCCTAAACACCCTAAACCCCAAACCCTGACCCATGAACCCGAAGCTCTACACCGGCCCACGCCGGCAAATCCCCCGAGGTTCAACCCTTCAACCCTGACAGCCCAGAACTCCGACCTCTACATACCTATAGTCTCCATTGTAGTTCCTTGTTGCAAGTTTCGGTTCAACCGACTTTTATAGTAGAGGATCCAAACCATAACTTTTTCAATATCCCTGCAAGCCCGAAGCCAAGTCCTAACATCTACTCGCCAGACACCTTCTGAAGCCCGGCCCGGTCCCAGGCTTAGCCACCAGAGGTCGTTGCCAAAGGACCTTCTTGCAGGCTGGAGCATTGGGGTCAGGATTGCAAGGGTCGTGGAGTTCCCTAAGGTTACAAGTAGGGTTTAGAGTTTAAGGGTGCTACATAATCATATACTCTCCCAAATGTAAAGCTACCCATTTAATATCCGATACCCAAGTACCTTATTATTGGGTCCTTCGGACCCTGATAGGGTTTACGCGGCCCAAAACCCTGAACCTAAAACCCTACCTTGAGCTCATGGTTCTGGCCGGAGAGCCGTTTTGGTGTCTCCTGAACTACCATAACCTAGTTTTTGTGAGTTCTTATTGTCAACCATAGTGTTTTTGTTGGGACTCTGCACAAAACTAGGTTTTGCATAGTTCAAGGTAGCCTGATGCTGAAACCGAGTAAGGAAACCCTTCGTTCTTATTGGAGCTCCGAATGTCGAGCTGACTATCATTCTCGGATTCGGGCTACCAACTAATTGATGTACTTTCTGCATCATTAGGGTGTAGGTTTGATGGCCAGAGACCCCCGTGCCCACTAAACAGGGAATATTAATCCGGCTGGGTGCTAGAGGGTTTAGGGCTTTATAAGGTTTTGATATTGTGTTGTAGGCTTTGCGATTTAAGGTGTAAGGCTCGACGATACAAAAAAAATCTTTCCTCTGAGCCCTATTGTATCGCTCTTGAGGTAGTGGTAGTTGTTCATCAGAGGTCTAATCTTATAAACTGCATGTAGAGAGATCCGTAATATGTTTTAAGGTATCCTCCTTAACCAAGGGATATTGGGCACTCAGGTCAAAAGGGTTTGGGGCTTACCTCTCTGCAGTCTATTCAGGACCAAATGAGCCTTAAAAGTAGGGACCCTATACCTTTTTACTATTAGAACCCCATATGGTATATGAGCCTTAAACTGTTTTAGGGTTCATTTCGTTTATACGGTAGGTGGGATTTACTGTAGGGTTTAGGCGCTGCGTTGGATTTGGGATTTCTGGTTCCGGGTTCTAAAATCCCCTCGGAAGGAATAGAGCTCAAATCACATTAAGGATCGTACTGTAACTTATTACAAACCCTAAACCCTAAGCCCTAAACTTCCCTAATTAGACCCGAAAAGGTACATGTAGTCCTCAATTAAGGCATCTTGGAAGATCTGGGGGTCAATGTTGTAAGCAACACGCGGCATTGGGTGTGATGCCCGAGGTGCAGAGTTTTCAGCAAACCCTAAAGCCCTAAACCCCTAAATCCTAAACCCTAAACCCCTAAACCCCTAAAGCCTTAAACCCTAAAGGTGAGGAACCCCTGAATCCCTGAAGCTTCATGTACCCGCATAGTATATACTTATGATGCATGCTATGCTGTATGGGTACATGGAGCCTTGGGGAATTGTACATGTTGAAGATTCAGGCTATGCCGCAAGGCCTCACACGGGATTGGGCTCTCTTCTTCAGTGTTGCACCCCGGCCGCAGATGCATCGAAAACATGCACGCACATCTTCAGCTGAGTAGGCTTGACATGTTTTTTTTCGACTTGATGTTTCCGGATCTCGATGTTGGTCAGGATCTGTTGGTTCCGAGATTTGGGGTACTTTTGGGTTTCCCGCACCTTGTGGCACAGCATTGACAATGCCTGTCTACCCTGCAATCGGAACGTATGACATTTGTGAATGTGTGGATTAAGACTCCTCTTGCTTGTTTTGTTTCTGCCCCGCGCCCTCCGCCCATGAGCCTGTCACGTTCCATCGCAAACCCCGTAGAGTCGAAACAAGATCCTATAGTATAAGGTCATTACACCTAACACCTACTTCTAGTAGGCAGCGAATTTCCGTTTCTTGATGCCCCCCCAACCCTACAGCCAAAAACTCGAAGCACAGCTGAGGCAACAGCCGAGGTCTGCGGCGATGTCTCGTGTTCACAAGAGACGTGCTAGCAGCGACCAGCGTGGTGTGCCCCACCACCCACCTGTCCCGAGACGACGTCTCTCGGACAGAAGTTGCCCACTCAGCCATTTGGATTTAAGCCTCGGGGTGTAGGAGGTAGAACCCTAAACCCTATAAACCCTAAAAAAGGGCTTCTAAGCGGAAGGAAGCACGGAAAAGGGCCTTCAACAAAAACAAGAAAGCCTATTGTTAAGGGCTTACGATGTATGCGTATCGGTTTCTTAGGATCTAGGATCTATACCCATAGGCTCCATGGTAGTTCCTTTTTGTGGTTCATATTTAGGATCTTATAAGGTAACCCCAAAAAGGAACTACTTAGGGGCCTATGGGTAGCGTCTAGGATTTAGGGCTCCCTGCGAGCCAGAGGGGCTGCTCAGGGGCTTTGGGCTCTGGAGCTTTGGGGCAGTGCCTAAACCCTATGGTACATCCCACCTACCTTAAGGACGAAATGAACCCTAAAAGGGTTTAAGGTTCATATACCATACAGGGGCTCATAATTTTGGAGCTTTGGGGGCTAAGATCGTCTTTCTATTTGGACAAGTAAGTAGGGTATAAGTAGAGTTATAAGTACCCCAAATGGAGTTACCCCAATTATGAAACCTCAAACCCTCAGCTCTCATCCTAGAACCCTCAACCTCAACCCCATAAACCTAAAACCATAAGCCCTTAAGTCTTTGAAGCCCTGAGTGACTGACCGAGGTGACTCTCCATGCGCTCCCGCGAACGAAAGAGGAAGCCTTGCAGCTTCTGAAAGCCACAGGAGACGTGTAATAAGGGGCCTTAACCATTAGAATGGGGTTTTGGGGTATGTTACACTAGAAAGTTATATTAGTAAGGAACCCCGAACAGATAGTATAGGTATTTCTTAAGGCCTCAAGTACCCGAAAGAAAGCCGTAGCTTGCTGTTGTCGGGGTTACGCACATCGGTTGGGATTTAATTACGGCCTTTCCAGAAGCTACAATGACAAGTATGTCGAGATCGAAATCCGTTTTTGATAGCAATTCCCTGTCACTTTGTGCAAAGCTTGTGCACCGGAAGGAACAGAGGAGAAACCTCTCATGATCCTGTGCCGGCTGGAAGAGAACACCTATCGTGCCGTGCATCATGCAGCTCTGCTCTAATTACCTCTAACCCTCCAGGTACCTGCTATAGAGGGTACTAGAGCCCCTAGGGCCCTATATAGTAGGTACCTGGAGGGTTAGGGTACAATATTGTTCAAGGGTTCGCAAACAGGTGCCGGTTCCAGGGATCTCAGCAGATCTTGCAGCTGGGGTGTCCTTGTCTTGTCGAAATTGTGGCGTTGGCTCGGATTCTGAGCCATCTGCTTCAGACACCGCGTCGCCTCAACAAAGTCATTTTTGGAAGTCTTTCGACTTTCCCAAAGGGTCCTTTTACTGTTATGGGGGATACTTTCCCAAATCATAATACCAATTCCTAATATAGAAACCCTACATTCTGGTATATAGGTACTTTGGACCCTTTGGGTTTGTGTCCACCCGAAACGCCCGACTTCCATCCCAAGTCATCCTCGGAGCCTGCAGGCCCCATAGCTCTGTTTACATACCCCAGACCTTCCAAACTCCCTGAATTCATGAAGGAATATACGCTAGTTCTTATTAGGGATCCTTCTAAGTAAATAATTTAAGGTATCTTCCATAATCAAGGACAGTGACACAAAATCAGGGATGTTGCTGGTTGCCAAACCCTTTTGATTTCGGACAGTCTTCATACTTAGAGGCCCAAGGGACTTAGTAAGTCGGTTATAAGTAAGGTTATAATTGGGGTAACTCCATTTAGGGTACTTTATAACTCGACTTTTAGCCTACTCACTAAGTCCCCTGGGCCTCTAAGTAGCCCAACATTGAGAACCGGGCCTCCCAACCGGCCCAAACCTCAGGTGCGACGCTTGGCCGATCAATTGGATGTGCATCTAGGTTCCCCAGTGGTACCCTTTTGCCTTTTTTTTCTTTTTGGGCTTCCCTTATTATTAAAGCCAAAGAGTAGGAAAAAGGGTACTTCTTATTATTAGGGGGCTACTTTTGGGAACCTAGGCATGGCCTGGTGGTCACGATTCTACTGCCTCCATGGAGGCTCCATGTCGGCACCTGCTATGGAGCAGCTGGTCCGCACTTCAGGGCCTTCAGGGCCGGTGGCTTGGCCGTGAGGCCCTAAAACCCGAAGCCGAAAATATGGCCTGTGCCTCGGAACGACAGCTTTTAGAGGCTCCGACTCTCGAAGTTTTAAGCATCTGCTGGCATGGCAACCTTGGGTCAGAGCTTGCGAGTAAGCCATGGCCCTGAAACCCTGGCCTCTTCACATTATCATTATTATCAACATCATCGTCGTCGCGGTGATGTTATGAGTGCCCTGCTTCCTCAACTTCGATGCCATCATCAGATGGTGGCCGAAGGTGGTTGATGCATTAAATTTCATTAAATGGTGAGTCATGGCCTGGACAGCCACAAGGTCCAAGGGACAGCAGCATTAAAACCAGCGCTTCCCGCTGGCTCCCTAAGCCCTAAACCCTAAACCAGCCTCTCCTGTTTTATAGGAATCTTGCAGTGCCGTTTTTCTCTTCATGTCTCAAAGAGGCCCTAAATCCTCAGGCCGAATGCTCATGCCGAAGAGCTTGCAACTCCTTCCTATATCTAATTATCCAAAACCCGTGATCTCATGTTGGGCTTTCCTGGAGCATGAGGCTTTGGACACTTTTTGACGAGGCTTCTAGGTGCAGTGTAGCTTCTAACTTCTAATCATTGTGTCACCCTAGAGCCTCCCAACGCGAAATGCAGATCTATAAGCTCTGCAGCCCACGTCTGTCAATCTCGACCCCCGAAGCTTGATAGTTCAAGGTCATGCTAAACCCAATGTTCAACTTCAACTACCACCTTAACCCCAAATAACCTACCTGTTTTAAGGACTTGTATAAAGAAGCCATAATAAGGAACCCTAAAACGGTAGGTTCTTTAGGGTCCAGCCTACTCTCCTGCAGGGCTCTGAGACTTTCTACAACTTCTCGACTTCAATCGCTTAGGGTTTAGGGCTTACGGAACCTCAGGCAAACTTCCTCGGCGACTGGGACATCCTGCATCTTGATAGCTTGGAGGATTCAGAGTCGCCATCCCTCGTGAAATCTATACTGGAGCCCTGCCTTGATTGGCAGAGAGAGGGGGGGGGGCATACTAACTTGGCACATTGTTTGTTATCTAGTACCTGCTACACGATTCTTATGCTATATATTTTGGTGATATTTTACACACATACTTACATACATGCATACATTACATACGTACATACATACATACATACATACATACATACATACATACATACATACATATATATATGCATATATAGATATGTATATCTATATATATATATATAATACACTACATATACTTATGATATATGCGAGAATGGGTTTATATGTCTCCGTCGTGAGTCATGTGGTTGGAACGGGTTCACGAGACTGCATTTGTGCTCTGCCATGGCGGTCCTTGACAGCGTTCTGCAAAGTTTAGGGTTACAGGTTTAGGGCTTTAGGGGTTTAGGGTTTAGTTTGGATACTGCCCCCAGTCAGTTCCAGTTGGGTAATATTCGATTCATAATATGGATGTGTAAGGCCCTTGATAGTAGGCCTATTCTAGACTGTTACTGTAGGGGGGAAGTACCCAAAATTTAGTGTTTAGGGTTCGGGATTAGGTGTGGGCTCGGGAACAGTGGGCTTGAATGTAGGGTGTTCCTCATGTTGAGGTAAACGCAGCTGTCCTCCAGCCCCGGAAGCCGAGCCTACACACCCGAACACCTCACCGGAGACACCGTCATCACTTCTTTGGCTCAGAGCTATGGGAGCCGCGCACCCACAATATCAAACACCCTGAGCTCGAGTTCTTTCGGGGGTCGCACATTTATCGGTTTCTAGCTTTGCAGAGAGTTTACAAGTTCTGGTGTTTTACACAACTAATATAGTATAACTTATTCCCAGAGTATGTTGCAGCAGATGACGTAGTGTGAATTGAAGGTTGAGTATGAAAGCCACTGAAATGTGTCAGGGGCTTGGGTCCAGAGTTTGGCGGTAGAGCTGAATATGGGAAAATGGGTACTTTTATGTATCATTGACGTGCTTCTACGCTTGATGATATAAACCCTGCATTACCCATAATAAGGACCCTAAACCCTAAATAAGGACCCTAAACCCTCAACCCTGTATGCCATAACTCCCATAGTTTCGGGCCCTTAAGGTCATGCTAGGGATCAATATCATCAAAACCCTAAACCCTAAACCCCTAACCCCTAAACCCTAAACCCTAAACCCCTAAACCCTAAACCCTCAACCCTAAACCTAGACGAACCCAAGAGTCGAGAGGGCCAGCGAATGCCGGAGCTGCCGCACTTTATATATAGACGCCTAAGTATACTACCGATATTACTCCTTAGGGTTCCTTATTAGGGCTTAGGGTTTAGGGTTTAGTATAATCATATACTTGGAAAGAGCCCAAAACCCTATTCTGATCACTAAGGCCCCTACATACCCTCGACCTTCCGATCTCTGAACTGCCGCGCCTTGAAAATCCATCGCATTCCACCACAGTAGCGGTATAGACAGCCACAACTACAGTATAGTAAAAGGGTATCACCAACACTGGTAGGTAGCCAGAAAAGAACATGCAGTGATGATCTATGATCAAGAAGGAATGCAGTAGCTACAGCACAAAGGAATCAACAATGGCAAACCCAATAAGCCCTATAAAGCATCCAGACTCGAACTCTCTGTGCTGAAGAGCCGAAGCAGCTTGCAAACAGCAGCTAAACCGCCAGCTTCTCACCCTTCCGTGACAATGATGGAACACCCTGAAGTTCTCTAAATGACGAAATTCCCTAAACCCTAAACCCCAAATCCTAAGCCCTAAGAAGCCCTAAACCCTAAACAATAAGCCCTAAACCCTAAACACTAAAACCGGAATTACGGTTCCCCAAAGGATCCTTCTTTGGCGCGGGCGGACGCAGACCGTGGGTCGAGCGCAGGGCCCGAGCTGTTGGAAGACTGCCCCCCGTCTTTGAGGGTTTGGGGGAACTGGGGATCCCTTATTATTTGGTCTTCTTTAAAGGGATCCTTTGAGGGCTCCTGTGAGGGATCTATATAGTTTGTGTTTCTTAATTCGGTGCTTTTACTTAGTATCCTTTATTTAGATATCTAAGGGACCCTAATTCAGAGAGCTACCCATGTAAAGAAAACCCCAAACCCCCGAAACCCTAAACCTTAACAAAGACCCGTGGTCTCTTAATCAGGTTACTATTATATACTTATAGTTCCCGAATACCCCACCTTCAAAACCTTTTTGGGTTCTTCTAAATTAGTAGTAGTTGTCTGAGAGTTTAACCTTAAATTTCCGTGGCTTTTTGGGGAAGTAAGTATTTAGAGGGGCGCTGCAAGGGCTCCGTTAAGGGATGTCGGAGGGTTTTGTGTCTTATGGTTGTCTTCCAGAGTTTGGGGATTCGGGTTGAGGGTTTTGGGTTTAGGATTTGGTTGCAAGGTTTGGTTGGGATTTACAGTTTAAAGGTGTTGGGTCTTGGGCGTTGGGTTTTAGGACTTAGGTTGCCGTTTTAGGGTTTTTGCAGGGGGTCAGGCTTCAGATGTTGTGTCTCATCGTTTTGGGTCTGGTCGAAGGGCTGCCTGAGTAGGGGAAATTTGAAGAACAAGGCTACCGGGGGGAGCAGAGTTTCACCATACTTCCTAAGATTCTGAGCTTACTACACTCTCCTCACTATTTCCCCTGAGCCTCTTAGTATAGAGTTCCATGATGGTCCGGTATTGGATGCGGGTTTGGGGTCCTGGCGAGGCGGTGGGAGACAGACTTGGATGTACTTACAGCGTCTTGCGTCCAATGCTTGGGGTTACATAAGTTGTCGGTTGTGGGTTTGCTGGTTTGGATTCTAAAGCCGACGCAGTCATCTAGGTTTGCTTGATGTATGCATACGCCCAGGAACGGGCACGGTTTGGAATGGTGTTGGTAGGCTTCAGTATTCACAGTCGGCACTTTGCGAAGATCTGAGAGCTACGGTTGATGATATAATTCCTGCATTACCCATAATAAGCAATATACCATAATTTCCATAGTTTAGGGTCCTTAAGGTAATGCTAAGGATTTATATCATCAACAGTATTGCAATTGTGTTCCTTTCTCTGGCCAAGCCGACTTTATGTTATAGGGTCCTAAGCACAAAATTGGTTAATTGGTTAACCGCCAAAAGAAACTACAATGGAGCCTATAAAATATAAATAAATAAATACATAAATAAATATATATATATATACACACATATGTATATATATATATATACATATGTATATATATATATACAGATATACATATGTATATATATATATATATGGAACTGACCCTAAACCCTCAACCCTTCAGACCAAGGATTCCGATGAAGTGATACGGACCCACCTCGCCGAACAGAAAGCATTCAAAGACTGCCGACGCTGTGGTTGTTGAGTTAGACCTGTCACTCACCGAAGACTGGGGAAGTAATGTAGAGGCCTTCACAATTGCCTAAAATATTTTTGGGGAGCTCCTCAGTATAACCATAGCATAAATAATACCCCCAAGCCCTATTCTAATTCTTAAGGCCCCTATACTGGCATTGGGGGTTTCTGGTTTGTGGTGGTCGAGGTGTCCTGCGAACACCCTGCGCATCCCATTAAAGAATCGCAGAATCACAGCCCACTGCTGCGGGCAGCAAGCCTTAAACCCTAAACCCTAGACCCTGAACCCTGAACCCTAAACCCTTAACCCCAGATCGCCGGAAGCTTGCAAAGGCTGGGCCGCAGTGGCGCGCTTGCCACTGGCCGCTGGGTGTATATTACAAAGTCGATGCAATGTAGGAGGAGATCCTGGGTTAGCTTTTGAAAGATCGTTTAGGGTTCAGGGTTTAGGGTGCAGGGTTTAGCGTTTGGGGGTGTATAGGTTTTAGGGGGCGCACCTGCGGAAGAAGCCGCATATGCGAGACCGCAGATCCAAACAACCTGCTTGAGGAACTGGGCATAGCGGCTACGCATCGCAGGAAGAAATCTGAGTCTTTTTTCGTAATTACGCATGCCGACAGTTCGATGAATCCGTCAAACTCCCCATTGTTGCCGTGCGATCCCCAAGGCCGCCAGACTTTTCGAATGCTCACCCTGCTTGTCCCGAAGTAGAATCATGTATGCTGAAGTATTCGAAACGAGACCATCGGCGATGAGTGAGTTCCCTAAACCCTAAACCCTCAACCCTAAACGAGTGGTGAGAGTCGGGGGGGGCTTCCGTAGGTAAGTACAGGTACAAGCACCCTGAAAGGGATCCTAATTGGGGTTATGGTACTCCAGGAACCCCCCCAATGGCCCTTTAATAGAGGCCTTATGGTCGTTAATAGTGGCTATTTAGGATCTATTAGAGGGTAGTTGGGTGGTTTAGGCTTGTAGCTCAACAGTATAACTACTTCCTAAGTCCCCGACCTTCCAAGCAGGGTTTAAGGATTCGGGTCTACTGCGGTTTACCTAGAGTCTTGATGGTCGTTCCTTTTTGTGGTTATAGGGTTTAGGGTTTGGGTTTTGGGTTTCTGTCAATGACGAGGCAGACTTGACAACCCAAGTCCCAAACCCCTGATTGAGCCTTTCGCCCGAAGCTCTTGATCAAAGAGCCCTATAATTATCCCCTAAACCCTAAACCTTAAAC
>CAJNJA010007977.1:3526-15769 GCA_905231915.1 Symbiodinium necroappetens
TTAGGGTTTTGGGGTTTAGGGTTATGAAACCGACTACCTGACAGCAGCCACCTGTCTAGAAACACAGCGCTCTCCCACAAGATCCTCTGCCTGACCACCACTGTAGCCACCTGCGCGAAGACCTGAAGGGGGTGCCGGCAAGACTGGAGAACCCATTTTGGGGAGATAGGAGATTCGGGCTCCTCGAAAGAGGGCTTGGAAGTTTAGGAATTCAGGCCCTGAAACCCTAAACCCTAAAGCCCTAAACCCTAAAACCCTAAACCCTATAGGGGGAGAGAATCCCACCTCGATGAACTCCGTGAGCATCTCGCTCATCCTGGTCAGGAGGTTCAGGGGCGGAACCTCCTGGATCAGCCGGAAGCCCAGGCACTTCACGACCTGGCAGGGCTTGGCCACATTGAGGGCTTCAGGGGTTTTAGGGCTTTAGGGTCAAAAGTGACAGTAGAGATTAAAATATAAAATACCCCCCCTGAGTAATAATAATAATAAACAACACTTTCCGAGATTTTTTGTTAGGTTGAGGGCCCCCGTTCAATCTTAGGTTAAGGGGATCACCTCAGTCTCAGCCCTTCGTGCCGGCACTGTCTTGGCAGCAGGCTCCGGTTCTCAAAAGCACCCACGGTTTAGGGTTTAGGGTTTCGGGTTTAGGGCCCAAGCCGCCGCAAGCCTCAACTCCCCGACCAAAGTTGCACTTGCTTCACCTCCTGTCTCGAAATTCATGCATACATGACTCACTGAAGCTATGAAGCCCAGGTCCCGATGAAACATTGCATCTTTGGGGCGCAGAAGTTCGATGCACGTGGCAATTCGTGTGTCCCGTCCCCCACGTAGTGGCAGCTGAGAGGAAACGCCGATGTTCAAAACTCTCTCTCCCTCTCTCTCTCTCTCTCTCTCTCTCTCTCCCTCTCTCTCTGAGTTCTCACAAGTTTAAGCTCTTTGCTAGTGCTCAACCAGTCCTGCGATTTAGAATCCTTACAGCAACCCAGAGAAGAACGGAAGCTTCGTTTGCCGCTCTTGCCCACGGTACAGACAACTTCAGAAGAGCGCCACTTCAGTCTTGAAACTCTGGGAATACGAATGAGTACGCACTGAATACGCACTGAAGCAGGAATGTCTCCAGCAGCGTACCCCTGTCGCCAACTCTAAAGGGAAGGTTTAGCATTCAGCTTGGGCCCCGGTCAAAACACACCATCGGAGGAGTGAGCATCAAGTATTTTCCGACAAAGGACGCCATTAAGCAAGGTCTGAAACCAGGGTTTAGGGTTTAGGGTTTAGGGCTAACTAGAAAACCCGAGCCCTCAACCCTAAACCCCTAACACAAGCCCTCGCCCTACGCCCCAAACCCCTCTGGAAAGCCCTCGCCCTAAACCCTAAACCCCTGAGAAAAGCCCTAGGAAGCCCTCGGCCCTAAACCCTAAACCCGTAAACCCCTAAACCCCTAAACCCTAAACCCTTAACCCTTAAACCCCTAAAACCCTAAAACCCTAAACCCTAAGTCGCTCCAGGCCTCCACGGCGGTGCCCGAGGTCGCACAGCTGACCAGGTCGGCGCCCAAGTTGAACATGGAGCGGATGGGCTTCAAGCCTAGGCTCTTTCTTCAGGCCTTTTTGGAAGCTATCACGCAAAGGTCTTACTCTCTCTCTCCCTCTCTCTCGCCATCTATAACTATCTATCTATCTCCCTCTCTCTCTCTCTCTCTATGTATGTATATATATATATATAGAGAGAGAGAGAGAGAGAGAGAGAGAAAAAAAAGAGAGAGAGCGAGAGGGAGAGATAGATAGATAGATAGAGAGAGAGAGAGAGAGAGAGAGAGAGAGAGAGAGATAGATAGAGAGATAGATAGATAGATAGATAGATATATATATATATGGAGATATAGACATCTAGAAAGAGACAGATCCCTATTATGATAACTTTAGTTAGGGGGGGGTGCCTTTTTCTTGAGCCCAGAAGCCGAAGCCGATCACGGTCTTCAGGGGCTCGGGCCAGTGCAGGGCCACAGAGCCAAAGTTGAAGTCGAAGAGGTTACAAGTCTGGCCTTAGCTCGGAGGAGAACTTTTGGGGGCTCCTTTTTTGCTGGGCTCCTCAGAGGCCTCTACAACCCCTAAACCCTGAACCCTGAACCTTAAACCCTAAACCCTGAACCCTAAACCCTAAACCCTAAACCTAAACCCTGTAGCGTTTAGGGCTTAAGCTTCCTTTAACTGAGCTCCTCTAGGGGTCGACTGTACGGGCTCGGATGCTGTAGGGCTCCTTTCAGCGTAGGGTTTAGGGTAAAGTTTAGGGCTCCCTTAAGGGTCCCTTTAGGGGTTGTATGGGTGTTTAGGGGTAAGGGATTAGTTTCTTGAGTTACCGTAATGGTGATCTGTAGGTAATGGGGTCCTTGCTATGGTAAGTTAAGTGAACTCTAAACCCTAAACCCTGAACCTAAACCCTTAACCCTCTTTAACAAGAGCCCAGTGGCCCATCAGTCGGACCCAGCATTTCTGACGACCCCAATCGACAAGGAGGCCGTCTTTATTAATCTGCATGTCTGGTGTGCGGGTGTCAGGACAACCGGCACTCCAGTCAGAGAAGCCACGGACCAAGATGTCAACTGCCATCTCCACCGAGTCAATGACAGTGTTGGCCACGAAGGTCACCTGGTCGCTTGCATGCTCATAGGCGTCGCCCAGCGCGTCTCCGACGAGGCCCGTGCCGTCATTTGCAGCCGCCGCAACGTCGGAGGCGGTGTCGGCGACGGCATTTCCGGCATCGCTCACCGTCTTTGCCACTGCCTTGAAGAGTCGGCGACGGCGTCGAGGCCAGCCACGTCGACGGGAAGATCGTTCCGTCTCCTCGGCTTCCTCCATATCATCATCAGCCTCAGCCTCGAGCAGGACGGTGTCCTTGGCCTCCTGGTCACGTTTTGAAAGCAACCTCCGCTGCTGGGCCTCGGCCTGGTTGAGCTCTTCCTTTTGCTCCTGTCGGTGTGCCTCCGGACTGAAGTCCCGCTTCTCGCGCTGGTGATTGTGCTTCTGCATCACCTTCTTCAGGGTCTCTTGAGCCTTCTTCGTGCGGGCCTGGGGATCCACCTGCTTCAGAGAAGCCGTGGTGTCATTGTGATCCAAGTCGAAGTGCTCGCCGATGACGCTGCGGAGGTCCTGGACAAGCAAAGGATTTCAGAAGCTTCGGCAAGCAAGCTTTGCACGTCTCACGGCCGAAGAGCCTTGCCTGTCGGATACTCTCGCTCGTGGCATACTAGGGAGAAACTGCCACATTAGCATGTGGTCAGGAACGAACGAGACCTGGCCAAGAAACAGCGAGGTCCTGGATCTCATGCTGTTGCATCTCCACCACCGTTTCCAGCTGGACGATCTTCAGCATCAGGAACTCCAGGTTGCGGGCCAACTCGCCCATTCCGTGGGTTCCATTACTGCTGGCATTTTCGGGATTCGGGATACTGTTCATCTCCTTCATGTCTTGCTCGGCGTTCTCGCCCACGATCATCTCCAACTGCGTGTCCACAGTCCCGTTGCTGCCATTCACGGTCATGTTGATGGGGTACCCGCGCTCCTCGAGGTCCCCAAGGGAAGCCGCCGTTGTCTCCGCCTTCAGAGCCAAGAGCGACGCCCCCGTGGCGGTGCAGCTCGCACCAGTGCAGTCAGCGCAACAGAGGCGGCCAAGCGCAAGGATGAGAAGGCCCGCTACGGGCTTTGCGGTTGTCCAACGACAATGCCCTGAGGACATGGTCATCGGGCCAGGAATGTAGAAATGTAAGAGCTTTTCCGGGAGCGAATGGAGATTCGAACCGAGATTGCTGTGCGCCGGCAACATGACACACATGTCACTGTTTATCTATATACGAACCTGTATGTATGTGTATAGAATATATTATAAACATATTCAAGCAGTGATGTGCATATTTAAGTGTATATGCGTATATCACAGCACTTGCGGCACAAGAAGAAGAACATGCCGTGAAGCCGGAGCACCTCCAACGACACTCTGCTTTGGCCGGCAGCATCAAGGCCTCGCCGGCAGTGGACTCGCTGGCTTGGGGTGTGCACATCTCAACTCAACCACGTAGATCTTAATGCCTGTACATATACGTACACGAGAGTGTGTGGGTGGGTGTATGCCTGTGTATGAAAACAAAATGTATGCATGCATGCATGCATGCATGCATGCATGCATGCAAGCATGGATGTATGTATGTATGCATGTATGCATGTATGCATGTAGGTATGTAGGTCTGTCTGTCTGTCTGTCTGTCTGTCTGTCTGTCTGTCTGTCTGTCTGTCTGTCTGTATGTATGTATGTATGTATGTAGACGTATATACGTATATGTATATGTACACGTTTACGTATATGTGTATGTACGTGTTGCTCTGTGCAAAAACCCCCACCCGCAAATAGCTGCACTCTCGAACACTCAACTGCTTTACGCAGTGCGCAAGCTAACATCTGAGGCAGACTCCATCCGCTGAAGGAAGACCTGTTGCAAGCACGCACGGAGTGACTAGGCATCAGAGGATGCAATGCTGCTGTCCAAATCCAGCAGGCTCCGCAGAAAAACTACATTGGTCAACGTACTCGCATCGAATGTTGGCTAAATTCTTGCTCATGCTGTCTGTGCCAATCTGCAACTCGGGCGGCTTCGCCCGGAATGAATCTGATGCAAAGGCATGAGAACACCCCGGTTTCTGCGCACACGCACACGCACATCAGCAGCATCCTGCGTCTCAGCGTACTACGCCGACCTGCAGCGCTACATGCCAAAATCCTCAAAGGCAAAAAGCATTCCGACCGAGAAGGTCTCAGAAGGTCATGGGAAGATCTGCAGATTCGCGTCACTGGAACCTGGATGACCTGCTGCACGGGTCAAAGATCAAGCCCTTCATCTGCAGGAGCTGCAGAAAGCGATCCAACTCATCTCTGAGGTCTCTGGTTCTCTGCAAAGCCAACGGAAATGACAACGTGTGGAACTCCGCAGGCCAAGACGATAGGAATACAAGGATGTCCCCTTCCGCCTGTCCAGCGTCATACCAAGATGACATCACCACATCGCGGGGCGCTTTGCGCAACCCTGCGCAGCTGCCTTGCTGTTGTGCCAGCACGCCACCGCCAACCACGAAGGCGCCCAAGGAAGCAAGGGCAACAGGAATAGCAGGAAGGCCTGAGAAGGCAGTAGCCACGGCACCAGTCCCGGCGGCGACAGCTGCCCCACCGGCTGCCGCTTTCATTTCATCACGAGCTTCCTTGTCAAACCTGTCCTTGAGATCATCTCCAACTGCAGCTCTGTTAGCCTCTGTCCAAGAGCTGAAAGCTTCCACTGCCTCGAGAAACTCCTCAAAAGCTTTCTGCATGTCGTCAGCACGTGGCTCTTCACCATCACAAACCACTGACAGCTCGGCTTCTCCACTGCGGATGCTGTGCTGGATCTTTTTGAAGAAACGTGCACTGTCCGCAAAGTACCGGTAGATCGCATTCTGCACGTCCATTTTCAACAAGCTATCTGGCATCTCCTGAAGCCTGGTCATAAGGCACTCCAGTCCTTGGAAAGAGATCATGACCTATACTGCTTAGGTACAAATTGATATGACTCTACATCATTTGTACTTCAGATGCTGTAGAGCGGTTTTTGGTCAGCCCCATGGATGACAATGTAGTACCTACCTAATGCTTAATGCTATTACTTGCTTGAAGGCCCAATATGAATAGTTTTTCATTGCGGACTTTGCAACCACAGCCAACTCTCTCCTCGGCACAAGGGTATCAAGGGCAAATTGAGTGCAGACAGCGGTCACATGTCCTACCTGAGGACTGTTTCCGAAAGCAAAAACATGAGGGACAGTCAGCGATTTGTCCTTCTGCAAAGTTTTGGTGCATCATTTCGGAGACAAATCTTGCAGGATGTTTCGCCTGGTTTCGCCCGTGAAGAATGAGTCTTCGCTCGCTTCCTACGGCGCTCTTGCTTTCTTGGCCGGATTTGGTCGAGATAGGCCAGGCATTGGCTTGTTTCCTTGTTTCGTCATGCGGATCAGTCTGACTGGCAAACTCCGGATGAGGTCTCAAAGCGGTATGTGAAGCAGATGCCTCTAGCCTTCCATGTGGCCCTCAACGTGCGCAGCATGGCCAAGCAGAAGCCATAGTTTCTAACATTCCTGCATGCACCCCTGTAGGTGGTTCCGTGGCATCCAACTATTTCCCGGTTAATTGCAGTTCACCACTACGGGACCTGTACAGGGAACTCTCAGCTGTAGCTGAGCTCGAACGTTAGCTACACTGCAACAGGAACACACCTTAATGTGAGGTTTTAGACCCTTATCGGCAAAATGCGCATCATTCATGTCAATGTACACATCGCATCCCTTCAATGCCGCCCAGTTTCTGGTGATGTAGTTCCGAAGCTGAGGGTACTGCAAGTCGATCTGCTGGCGAGGCTGCTGACGGTGGGACTGCGTCGCCAACACACACGGGTTCATGCTGCCTCAACCTACGGGTCTCCGGATCTGAACTACTGGAGCCAAACTGCGAAAAACCCTGAGTCTGCGTAGGCTGGCCGTGGCTGCTTTGCTGGATATGCTAGATGCACCGGAGACACCGAATCACGGCAATGCACACGCAGCCAGTGCGCGACGTCGGCTCCCCCAAGCTTTTCTCTCAGTGTTTGCAAAGTCTCGTGCTGGACAGGCGCGGCTGCTGTTCTGGAGAGGCGTACTACGCCTCGTCTCAAGCAAACTACTGTCCGGAGCAGTGTACAAACCATGTGAGGGCCAAAAGTCTCAAGAAAGGGGGTCTCACGTCACATCCCCAGAGCTCCTGCAGCATTCCGCAGCTCATTCTGCACCTCTTGGAGCCGTCTTGTCTCTGTAATGCCGAAAGCTGCAGCGAGGGTCGGATCACTGGCCAAGCCCACAAAGTTCTGGCATGCAGCCCTGAGTTGTCTGGTCCCAAGATCTTAACCACAGCAAGAAGTATCGAAAAGTAGAGAGAATGGCGGAAGCAAACAGCTAAGGCAGCTAAGGTGCACTTGAATGCCCTGGATCTCTTCCAACATCATGTCCACACGGCGCTTGACCCTAGCAGATCGGCCGGAGACCTTGCCAGCATCGATTTCCAGCCTCGCAATGCTGTCATCCAAATTCTTTGCCAAGGTCTCCAAATACCTTGGTAGGTCAATCAAAGCACAAAACACAAGACACTCCTTTTGTTTTTGCTGCTTCGGGCCGACCACCAGCGAACAACACAATTCAAGCAGAAGTCCAGTGGTCAGCGTCAAGCCAAAGTCATGGTGGTTACGAAATTTGAGTATGAGTAGCGACAAAAAAATGCCTCCCCGGAGAACATCACCGTCGAGCGGCTGCATCGGGACGTTTTTGGCTTCCATGTCTTTAACCAAGGACTCTTGAAGCCGCATGGCGTTAGAGCGATGCTCCGCGGTTGCCACTCCACTGATAGCTGTAAAGAGAGCTACGCCAACAAGTGTCACAGGACACATGGCTGCAAGTCCTACAGCCAAGCCTGCAGCAGCACCACAGCCAGACAACACACCGGAAGTTTTGCGCTCCCAATCCACATCATCATAGAGCTTCCGGAACTTTTGAAAGTGCTCTTGCTCGGCACCGAGGATGCAGCTCACATTGTCCTTACGCTCCTGATTGGACTCCGCCAAATCCGTGTAGTATTCCTCTACATCTTGAAGCTTCTCGCGGAGCTCAGCCTCTGGTACGGTCTCTGCTCTTTCGCAGGCACGAAGAATCTCATCCAAGACGTCTTTCAAGATCCGGCTCTGCTTCACGATGCGAAACTCCTCGCTGCCGAAACTGCCCCCGACCAAACCCCTGGCCTAGCAACCGCTGCGTAAAGCCAAACAACGGAAGGGACAGCCAGCATGCACACCCGCCTTTCTCGCAGTGTAAGGACAAAAAAAGCACGAGAGAACGGAGCACTGCACCACATTGTCGCCTTGCTACTGCTTGCTCAAAGCCAGCTCAAGTCTAGCCCGAACAAAGAGCTGCACGTCAACTGCCAACATGGAACAACACTTAAACCATCAAAGCCATCACCCGGTCCTGGTTGACCAAAAGCTTCATCCGGCGGACCATTTCGGGTGGGATCTCCTTGCCCTTCTTGAGCTCCTCCACTCGAAACTTCCCGTACTCCGTCAAAAGCTGGCCGATCTTTGGGCTTTCAACCTGCAAAGGCTGCTGCCGCCGCGCCAACACGTCACAACTCTCAGCCATGGCGAAAAGCCGGAGTCGCAACCAGAGCCTCTGTGACTTCTTTTGAGCCTGTCACAACACCTACAACTCGTTCATGCACAAGGGCACATGCGATGACGTGGCTGTGTGTGTGCCTTGTTGACTTGCCTACTTGCCTCGAGAAGCCATTTACGAACAAACACAAAGGACAATGCAGGTCTGACATGTGCGCCAGCCGCTTGCATTCCATCGCACCGGCCTGGAATAGTATGTCCGTGATACCACATGTCCATACATTGCCATTCAATCTAGACAAATGTTCAGCAATGAACGACTCAAGGGCTCCAAATACTCTTCCCATGCTTGCTGCACCCGGCTTTTCCATCGCGTTGAAACGTCTTCGTCAAAACCGGCTTGCCCAGAATACAAGCGTACTACGCCAATCGCCGAGCTGATAGTATACCTCTCATATGTTTCGAGCGACTGTTCAAAATGCCGACCACATGCTACCAGCAAAACTAGATAGCTTAAGACCTCGTGCCACACATGTTAGTGGACTGCTTTGCCAGAGGCACTATATAGAAGGATCGAAAATTAAGGCCTTCATCTGCAGTTGCTGCAGAAACTGGTCGAATTGGCATCGGATGCTCTGGGCAGAGGCAAGAGCTTTCCGGAGGGAGAGCATGTGCAAGTCTGAACTCCAAGATCGGAGCAAACCGTCCACGTTGGATTCCAGAACTCCCATCTTCTCCCACAGCGTCTTCAAACCTCCAAGTTGCTGTGCATCCTGCCGGCGTCGAAGGCAACAGAACATCAAAGCCGCGAAGGCCGTACCCGCCGCTGTTCCAAGGATCCACAACATCGGCAGCCTGTAAGCCAAAGCACCTCCAAAGCTGACGGCGCCACACACCAACAGGCACACACAGGCAGCTGCACTCCGTTTCCAAGGCAAGGCGGATAGCCTCCGGTTTGATCGCAGAACTCTTTTCAACTTCTCTTCCACGTCGCGGCGTCCATCGGATCTCCAACTGCAGAACGAGTTCACAGCCTCCATGAAGTCAACAAAAGCTGCTGCCAAATCTTCAGCTGCTGGTTCTTCACCATCACTAATCACTGACAGCTCTGCTTCTCCAGAACGGATACTGTGCTGGATCTGCTTGAACACACGCGCACTCTCGGCAAAGTAGCGGTAGAGTACATTCTGCAAGTCCATTTTCAGCAAGCTATCGGGCATCTCCTAAAGCCTGCCAATAAGGCACTCCAGTCCTTGGAAAGAGATCATGACCAAACGTGACACACAGGCAAAGGAGAAACTGCCAAACAATCGGTTAAACCTGATCCACCAGCTGAATTCCAGGGGTTGCACTCAGCTCACTTAAAGTAACATTTCGTAGATGAATCATCCGAGATTCCCCTGACGTAGTTCTGAAGTGCTGGGGCTGCTGGAACCTGCCCATCACATGGAGGCATCTGACGACACCAGGCGGGACCAGCAGCGGGGATCGTGATGACCTGGCTCATCTGGTCAGGAAGGCAACAGTGCGGCCGACCTTTGAGCTTGCCCACGTGTTTGAACCGCTGATCAAAGCATAAGGACGACCGAGCGAATACACATACCGCCATGAGCGCACAAAAAAACTGAGAACTGGCAGAACACAAGCTGCAACACTCGGAAAGCACAAGCTTGAACGCATGTTTCTGCTTTTCCGTGTGCCCAATGGTCGCGAAATTCGCAGGATTTGAGCGTACTACACTCGGAAGCTGCGAGGAAGCGCCAAGCCTTGAAAGTCTGCACCTCGACGGGCCTGCTGATACATCCACGTGAATCCCTAGATTCCCTAGATCAAAAGCCGTCCGTCTCATCCGCCACCAACACTGCCCATGCATCCTTTCAAGGACACAGCTGCACGAGTCAGCGATTGCTCCGCAATCAAAAGCCTCCTTTGTTCATTTATGCCGAAGGCCGCCGCGAGCTTAGGATCACTGGCCAAACTCAGGAAGTTCTGAGAAGCAGCCCTCGGTGTATATTGCATGAGGGCGGCTGTGACAAAACAGACATGAATCTGCGGAAAGGCTAGAAGCGACCGAATAAGGCAACTCATTTCGATGCAAAGAACAAGAACATGCAACTGAGGCTCATCTGCACACCGTGGATCTCTTCCGAAATCATGTCCATGCGGCGCTTGATGCGAGCAGAGCGCCCCGAAATCTTAGAACCATCCTTGGCAATAACTCCAACGGCATCGTCCAAGTTCTTGGCGAAGGTCTCCATGCACCTCAGCCCAGAGTCATGCCGAAACTCTTACACAGGCAAGCACTTGCAACCCTCGGGGAAAAAGGACGGGGCACTGAACGGGCACATTTTTTGCTTGCATGTTCTCCACCAATGATTGCTGGACTCTGTGTGCTGCATCTCGGTGCTCTTGGTTCTTGATTCCTGCTGCCAAACCCAGCAAGGCTGCTGCCACCAACGACACTGGACCTGCGGCAGTTATGGCAACTGCTGCTCCCACTGTAGTGGTTCCAACCGCAGTAAGAGCGGTCAGAAAGTTCTTTCCATTTTCAATCGACTGATGGAGCCGGCGGAATTCCTCCAAATTTTGCTTTTCCATCTCGACGATGGCCGTCACAGTGTCCTTGCGCTGCTGACTGAATAGCTGTAGGGTCTGGCAGTAGTCCATCACTTCTTCCAACATGTCCGAGAGCAATGCATCTGGAACTTGCTCCGCCCTCTCGCATTCCGCCACAATCTCTCCACAAGCTTCGGTGAATTTCATGCACGTATCGAGAATGCGAAACTCCTGCCGACATCACTCGCTGGGAACATGTGTGTCTCATGGCGAAACTGGCTCACGAAATCTTGCGGAACCAAATGCCAAACGACAAGGTAACTTAATTCAGAAAGACTACACACAGAACCTGAAGTTTCCTCCCCTCTGGGCTCCTGGTTCACCAAATCCGTCATTCGGCCTACCAGCGCTGCCGGCGGGCTCTGAGAACGCTCCAGCTGCCCGTAGCGATGTCTCAAGTAAGGGGACAGCAGCTGAAGGGGTTCATCAGCTGAGCAGAACTGCTGGCGACGTGAGACAACATCCAAAGATTGGGCCATGTGCACAGCTCGGCAGGAGGCACTACACTGTTTTTTGAGCAGAAAGCTTTATGTCCACCATGTCAAATTTCTGCAGCAGTTGTTGTGTGGTGGAAGAAAGTGAGGTTCTCTTGTTCCTACCGAGTCTGCACATTTAAATGCCTAAAGTCTTAACGACCAGCCTGAAATCTTCGCCAGCGAGAGGCAGCGAGGTACTGCCTTCCGGAAGCTTCGTGGCAAGGCCACGAGCAATCTTGTAACCAATTGCAGGAGTGCGATTTGCGCCAGTGAACACGTGCTGCTACAGACAGGGCTCAGGGAGGCACGACTGCGTGGAGAAAAACTTAAGACAACTGGCTCCACTGAGCGAGAAAGCCGCTCCAGCATGGTGTGTGCATCTCAGAGACCATGATGCAGGGCACTCTCCAAGTGACGGACGCCGTAAGCTACGTGAGCTTCGTAGGGCGTTAGCCTGGGCTGGATCTCAAGGCTCACATTTCTAGGAAGTAGACTCAGACGTCTTCCTTTTGCTGCCGGGTGACAGTGGCTTGTTGTCCGAACTCGGCGGCAATCGACTTGAACCCGCGCTTCGACTTTGGGCCTCAGCTGGCAGTGACAAGGGGGTTGAAGCGCTTCGTCGAAGCCGCCTCTACAGATTCACACAGCATACTGAGGGTCATGGCTGTCGAAGCCGCGAAAGCCAAAAGACGAAGAAGAACGCCCCACTGCCACTCATGGCCGGTCGGGGGGGGGCCTCTAGCTAGAAATTTGTGTGGAACATCATGTTCCGGTGATTGAAAATAAGTCCCAGGTGGAGTAGACATCTTCATGGTGTTGGGAACTTATTACGCAGGAAGGGCCATGGCATCGAATTGAAAGGCGACGAATCTTTTCACGCGGAAACAAGCTGTGCTTCAGGCTTCCGGTTCGAAGCTTCTGGTTAGAGACTCCTATACAAAGTTCAGT
>CAJNJA010007978.1:0-15769 GCA_905231915.1 Symbiodinium necroappetens
TTTGCCCCTGGAGTCTAAATTTAGCCCCCCAAATCTCGAATTTGGGTGGCTAAATTTAGCCCCCAAATTTACCCCCCCAAAAGGGGCTAAATTCTTAGGGGAGCCTAAATTGCAAATTTAGCCCCATTGGATCTATCAGGCAGCGGGTGCGACCAGGTGCGATCTTGCAATTCCTAAGGAATGACCACATTAATGTCTGCCTGTGCAGCAGGGGCGATGTGATTTTGCCTTAGCAAAAACAAGATCGCACCTGGTCGCACCCAAATCTTGCAGTGCGATCTTGGTTTTTGCAAGGAAAATCGAATAGGTCGACTTCTTGTCTGTCGAGAAGAATACGAAATACATCATTTATTACTTTGTAAGGTCTGGGAAAGGCTGGGTGCAACCGGGTGCGTTCCTGGCTCAATAAACTGCATGCATATCTCGGATGTTGGCGAGCTTTGCTGCTGATCGGGCCCATTTTGCTTTGTTCTCAGTTTCACTCTCCTCGGAACCGAATTTGGCTTATTCCCGAGGCCCACGGCTTAAATACCGAGCAAACCCCTTATTTAAGGAACTTGCCACCCAGCACGAGCTTTGCCACTTCCGGTGCACATGTCACGCACAGCACGCGTCAAGACTGTAAGGCTGCAAAAAGGTTGCTCGCGTGAAGGAACACGATTGGAAGCCCGCAAACCCGGGATATCACGCTTGCTCCGCGTCTTCTTGGCCTCGTCATACCTAAACGCATTGACTGCCATGTCAGCAAACCGCTGTGCCTTAGCGCCTATGAGCGCGCCTGGGCCCGCAAGCTCCATGCCGGTAGAGAGCTCATAGTCAATGGCTAGCTCAGCCCACGTAGTGCTGCGGCAGCCGGCTCGTGTTGGTCCGTACCACCGCGCTACATAAAAATGCTCCGGACCTAAGCATCAACGCAAAGGATCACAGACGTCCGAGGCACTCAATTGAAACTGCTTTGGAGTGGCAGGGGAGGCGCCCCACATTCTGCGGCTGCTGGCCGTCAGGGTCCTGGCGTGCCTCAGACGCAGGCGCTCCAACGGATAACAACCTTGATCATGTGGCGCTGGAGGGCCACAGTGTCGGCCAGGTGTTGGGCACGAAGCTTTAAGGTTTCACGCAAATTTGCGTCGACAGCCAGCCTATCGGCGCATGCATTCCACAGGTCAACCAGTCCTCAGCCTTGCCATGATTGGGCCCAAGTCACACAGCCGTTGAGCGCACGAGCTTGGTCAAAGGCAGCAAAGATCTGAAGCCAAAGATCACGTTGCTCAGCAGGCACAACTAAGCTACCTGCAGCTCCTGCGTTCAACAGGTTGACAGCCAATTCGTAGTCCGTAAGTATCTCGACCGGAAGAGCCTGCGGAGCATGCTCGCGAATGACCTCTACTGTAGGACAGGAGGTCCTGGGGAGCAGCACAGCTGTTAGTACCTCCCTGGTCCAGAGCATGAAAGCACCGCGCAACAGATCCGAGAACAGCCGAAGTGCACTGAGCCGACTTTCAATGCATGCGAAAGATTTGATCGGTTGAGGTAACTCAAAGCTGTCAAGGAGTGGAAGGCAAGAGAGACGGACAAAGCGATCGCAGGGGCAGGAGGCGGCCCATGAGGCAAAGTCCAAACTGCCTGGGTGTTGCATGCAGCGGCCATGCGAGAGATGTAGAGTGTTGACATCCTCGCCGCCTCTCCGATTGCTTACATCCTTCAGAATACAAACCCTTGGGGTCAAAGGACTTACAAGCCTTCTGGATAGACAGCGACAACTTCGCAGTTGCGACCGACTCCCTGGTGAGGCGTTGGAGGAAGCAGTTGGGTGGTTGCCCTTCCCCGCCAAGGCCATTCCCTTCAATGCGGCCACCTTTGAGGCGGAGGTTTGGGCTGTTATCTCCACGGAAGCAGCGAATGGGATGGCCGCACACTCGGCGTCCATGGCACTGTTGCTTCAACCGAACTTCCCGGAAACGTTGCTCGCTGTGCAAGATGCCCTCCGTGACCTGCCTTTTGAAGGCATTGTTGGACTTCGACGACGAGCTTGGCGACAGCATGTTCGTGGGCTTCTTCGTCATGAAAGTGCTCGTCCTGTCTCCGTGGCTGGCGATGGACCTGCCGGAGATCACGTACTGTACCTAGTACAGACGAACAACTCCCGAGAAGTAACCAACTGGCCGTCAATCGTCCCTAGTCCGGAACTCCGGAAGTTCCCCACGTTCTTTGGCTACGCTATGGGCGAGCGAGTCGTCGCCGTCTTCGTGCTCTACGACCTGCTGCCCTCGCTCCTCCTCTCCCGCAACATGATTCTGCCGAAGAAGTACTGAATGAGGAAGATGGTGAATCCGCTACTGAGCCTCGTACTCTCGACGTTTCTTTCGGTGCGCGCTCGAAGTCGTAGCCGCTCGGGGTGACTTTGTTTGAAGATGCTTTGTGCCTGTTGGGAGTCTTTCATGATACTCCCTTCTTAAGTGTGTGCCATACAGTTTGGCAGGTGTCTTTAGACTGCTCGCCACTGACGAAAGGGGCCATTGCACTTAAAAAAAAAAAGGACTTACAAGGCTGGCAAGCTGGATCTGATGCAAATAGAGCCAAGGACTTCAGCGTCTCGGAAAGTGGCTGTGCTTTAGCAGTCCTGTCCGTCTCCCCTAGCAGGCCCTAGCCATTCAACGAAATCAACATCAAAGGAATCCCGCCGCACGACTATGCCAGGCAGCCCAGTCATTGCACGGAGACCTCTTCCTCATGACCTAGCGTCTCCTCGACTTGTTGACGCCGCTGCCAAGCCGTAGAGCCTAGGCGCGACTGCTTCAACGCATCATGACAAAAACAATCCTGAAGTGACTCAAGGATTCCATGATCAGGCATGTCGGCTTCATCAACGGCAGCATCAAAAGTGCTGGAAGTAACCTGAAGCTACCATCGTCAAACTTCCTGTTGCCCGTCCCTGGCTCTGGCAACTGAAACTCAGCATTTTGCAGTGCATGCCTGGACCTTATGGAGTGACCAATGTGGTTACACAGAGCTTTGTTGGACTTAAACTGAGTCAAGCACACGAGGCACTGCGTGCCAGAGGCGAGATGCCTGACTGTGCCCTTTGAAGGCATGATATGACCACGTCCTCCAATCGGGGAAGACAATGCCGCATGCCGCACAGATCTCGTGCCTTGCTTGCTAGGCTTGAAGCTCTTGGGGCACATTAGACCCCGCACGCACGAAAGCCCTGAAGGCAAGACCTCTATACTGCTGTACCTCAGCTGTCCAAAGCTCAATGATGGCTCTTTTCCACCCGTCCTGAATTGATCGGATGTACTCAACAGCAGCACTCCATTGCGCCCAGGGCGAATCTTTTTCCCGGCAAGCTGATGCACTTCCTTCATCCAAGCCGGTGAAGCATGCGCCTCCCGAAGCCAGGAACCTTCATAGTGGAGGATCGCCCACAGTTCGGCAGTAGCACGCAAAACTGTGGATTTGAAATGCCTCAGCCTCTCATCCTGGCAGCAGCGAGGATGTACTTGTATTGCTAAGGTGGCATGCTTCAGCGATTTGGAATCTAGGCCTGAGCATACATCGTGCCATTTGGACAAGCACATTTGGAATGGTCCCAAGCACGTGATCACTGATGCATGGCCATCTCAAGAATGTCTCGCCCGACTTTTTTGGCACCCGCGCCGTATAGGCTGACTACCCTTTGGAGGTTAGGCACAAGAATCGCGTTCAGGCACTCATTCAATGTCGGCGTCGCAGCTCTCTCTAGGCAGTGGACGAGCTTTTCAGCTGAATTGGCCTGTAGCAAGATGGCCCAATCGTCCATCCACACACATCTATTGGCTGACATTCCACATGACCATCCGTAGGGCCGGTACTGTTTCCAGGGAATAGTGATCAGGAGGCCCTGTTTCTCGAAACACGTCCTAATTCCATAAAGTATCCCTGCGAAAAGGAAGGAGAACACCAAATCCGCAAGCATGCAAGATTATCTCCGGGGCGTGTGCCTCGAGACAATTTTCTGGCATACTCATGAGGTCGTGTCAGGCCCCAAGCCAAGCTCCTCGACAATCCCTGCAAGATGATGCGTCTGCAGCTCTCCGCCATGTATCAACGGGCGCACCGCTCAATGAACAATTCGCGTAGATCCACAAACAGGATTGCCTGTGAGAGGCGCTTCTGAACACGCGTTCTGAAATAGCCTGACGGCCTGAGTAGCAATCTGGACGGGCTGTCCACGCCTGCCACCAATTTGCAGAGGCGTGCATGGTTGGTCCAAGTATGCTGAGCACTTGGACGGAAGGTCCCATGAACCGTTTTGCCGACAGCGCTGCTCACAAGGATCGCCCTGTAATTGGCGCAATCGGCTTGTCCTCCTTGTCCTTTCCAGACCGCATGTATAATGTACCGCCTTTCCATTCAATAGGCTTTGGCAACCTGTATGCAACCTTGAGGAAGACCTGGTAGAGAACTTTCGACAGGCTGGCTGTGTCCCAATGAAGCACATCTGCTGGCGCCCCGTCATTTCCCTGTGCTCTTCCGCGTGCTGAGTCGTGCATGGTTTGCTCAATATCGGAGGATAGAGGGCATGTCATGCCTGCAGAGCTCAAGGCTCTCCATATCCAACGAATCCTGTCTGCAATGCAACTGGCAACATGTTCAGCTACCTCGACAGGCTCCGCGTCCTCGATGGCACTGAAGTGTCTCAACCATCTCGCATCGGCAGCTGCCTGGTCAGGCGCAGTGCTGCCATCTTCAAGTTGAGTACCTATAAGTGGTCTCAATTTTTGGACTATGTCCTTGACTGATGATGAGCAGGCTCGATTGGCAGTGGCAATCAAGTAGTTCTTTCTATCTCTGCCAATAGCTTTTTTGAGCTCTAGGGACGCCGTGCCGGGTACGGTGTATCGCCCAAAGAACGGATGCGACTTGCTGGACACCTACTTGACGCATTGCGCAGCCATGCCGGCATCTAACGGAAGCTCTCCCAATTTGCCCACTGTCTCAAGAAGGTGGCAGCGTCCCTTCTCTCCTTTCGGACCCAAGCCTCTATTGCCAAAGATCCCAGGTGGACTGACTAAAGAAAGGCCTTCTGCGCTTGGCTCTTTGGACTGGGAAGACCCGCTTTTCTTTTAGTCTTTGAACTGGGCCCGTCTGCTTTTGGGCTTGTTGTGCTCGAATAACCCTCTCTGCTCTGCGCGACGTGCCTTGAGAGCATTCTGGAAGACATTGATATAACCATCTCTCTGATCCTCTGTGGCTCCCTCTGTGTGACAGGAGGGGCGATAGCAATGCTCCCTGGTCGTGCATCAAATGCAGGAAAGGCCGGCATGCTGTCCGTCTGCCAGGGGGCAAGAAACTTCTGCCACGGTGCAACCCTCGAGTTGGCGACGCCCAAGAACCTCGCCACAAATGCCAGAGCGCACGCTCCTGCGAGCTTCGTGGGGCCTGCTGTCCTCATGCCCATTTTCGCCCGCGACTCCAACCCGGCGCAACAGATGTCGTGTGGTCGCAGGGGTGGCTTGATGTCGCCACAGCAAGAAAGACTGGAGCAAGTAGGCCGGATATGGGCCTTCAGTTTTTTTCGTCCAGCTGTGAAGCATGCTGTCACAGGAACATGCCCTGCAGGAACCAGGCGCAGAGTGTCAGGACCGGGCCGCTGTACTAAGGCTCGAACCACCGGCAGCCACAGGACCGCTGCTAGGAAAAGTGCGAGTGAAAGCCGATTAGGCATACTTTCAGGAAAGCTCCGTTTTCTAACATGGTAGCGGAGCACTCCGAAGGAAGTGCGATGATGCTACTGGAGCTAGGGAGGAACGACGCAAGAGTGTGCTGCTGGAGTTTTGGTTTGGCGATGGTTCTTATGGTCTTCGTCTTTGAGTTCGGAGTCCATACAGATATGCAGTTAATCCTCAAGGAAGAACATGCCCTTGAGATGTACAAGTACAAGAACAAGCCCCAGCTCGAGTACCAAGGAACAAGACAACAAAGCATCCCTAGCCACGTCGTCGAGACGCACTACGACCCTGAATCCAAGGAAGTGCAGAACACAAAGTACTACACGATCATGGAGAAGCTAGGAGAGAAGTTGCAGTACTTAGTGAACTCCGTGGAAATCGCCAAGGAAGAGTTTGAGACCTTGAAGGACATGTTTTTTCATCAGGAGCCTTGAGTCGTGCTACGCCCCTGTCGTTACAGTAAAGTTTCACTACATCTGGCAGTTTATGAAGTGTGTTTGAAGGAAGAGTTTGGTTTCAGAGCATGAAGCTGTTGCTTTTGTCTACAACAGCCCCAGGAAACATCGTTTGGGTTTCACCTTCCTTCCTGTGTCAGAAGGGGCACCTCAGCCTTACAGGAAGCAGAGCGTCTAGGCGGAGGAAACGCCCTTCGCTTATCCCAGAACAGGAAGATGCACAAGGCCGCTTTCTTGTGCATGTTGCTTTACAGTAACTTGGAAGTGGCATCAGGAATGGAGCAAGCATTGCAAACAAATGCAGCGCAGACCGCAGCATCAGCACAGCAGATACAACAGATGACTGAAGCAATAAGACAGTCTGTCGCAGACAGCAGTGACACAAGGAATGGCCAATCTGTTCGAATGTATAGCTCAGACGGGAGAACCGAGAGAACAGAATCTTGTAGGGGCACTTCAGAGTGTGCTCCAGCAGTCCAGATCGGAGATGGCACTTTCGCAGGAAGCCTTGAGTTCAAGGATCAAGGAAGTGATTGAACAGAACCGGGAAAAGGGAGAGATCCAGCTTCACAAGCTGGTGAAAGCGCCCGACGCGTTTGCGCCAGCACGTGGCAAGAAGAAGGCAACTGCTTTGGTGACTTCAAACATCGTCTACGCACATCGCTAGGAGCGATTGATGCAGACATCCTCCAGCTGATGGACAAGGCAGAGAAGAATCCAGAGAAGGAACTCAAGCTTTCGTCTCTTACATCTGAGGACAAACAAATAGCAAGAAGCTCTACAGCATCTTGTCCAGATACACAAAGAACCGCCCTCAAAGAGTGGTTGCGACAGTCAAGGAAGAGAACGGAGTGGAAGCCTACCGCCAGCTTGTCTACTTCAACCAACCGAACACCAAGGCACGTTCTTTACAACTACACCGGGAAGTCATGAGCTTTCGCTTCGACAGGGGCAAAACTTACAACGAGAAAATTGAAGTTTGAGGAGTTGATCGATGATCGAGTACGAGAAAGCCAGCAAAGAAAAGACTTCAGTTTCATTCAAGATGGGAACCGTCATCGACAGCGGACAGCGCAGCAGCAGCATCTGCCAATTCGCACACTGTTTCTACAGGAACTTCACAAGACAGGAGAAATTGAGATCTCCAAAGTTGGCACAAAGGAGAACGCAGCAGACATAGGAACAAAGCCACTCTCACAAAGCAGAGTCCATCTTTTGCTTCACTGGCTTGGTTTTCAGTCGTTCACCACAGGACACATAGTGGGAAGACACGAGCTGCAGCAGTATAGGCAACAAGTACAGCTGCAGTACACAGTGAGCAGGATTGAAGCAGTAAGAAAGTTTGCATTAGCGGCGCTACTTTTGAGCGCAGAATCTTCCGAAGCAAGTCCCGTGCAGGCACCGTCAGCTGCGAACTTCGGAGAGCACCAGAATCTCAGAAGAAGCATCCTGGGACGAGTTTTGAACCGGCAGGAAACAGTCCTGCCCAGCAGCTTTTGCAGCCAGTCGTGTTTTGTCAGGAACGTTGAGTGTTTTGCAGTAGGAAGTGCAGTCGCAGTCCTGGAGCGCTTCCCTTGACCTGGGAGACGTCCATGGCTGCTTGTCCACCATGGTCCTTGCCACTGTTAAACAGGTCTGTGGTCGTTGGCTGGGTCCCATCTTGGCGTTCTCGTAGGTGGTGAAGAAAGTCCTGAGATCATCATAGAATGTGTGTTCCTTGATGCTGAGGAGGATGTGCTGGCAAACACTGGCTGGAATGTGGGGTGTGAGTGTTGCTCTCTTGCGTGTAAGGAAGGTAATGTCTTCCTTGATGTGATTCCTGATGTGAATGCCTTCTGACACAGCAGAGGCTGCTGCGTAGTACTCTGCTTCTGCGCTGCTCAAGCTGATTGTCTTCTGAGGTCTGCTCATGCTGAATATGAGCTGCCCGTCGAGAAAGGGTGTTGCTGCTGAAGTGCTTTTCCTGGACACTCGATCTCCGGCCCAGTCTGAGCCGGAAAATATCTCGATGTTGTGCTCGGCATCCTTTCTGTCTGGTGGAAATCGCAGCTTCCTTTGCGAATCTCGTCATGCCAAATTGCTGCATCCCATGAAGGTCTTCCTGTAGGTGAGGCAGTAGTCCTGTGTGTTCCTGTAGTAGGATGCAGAGTGCTGGAGATGCTTTTCCTGCTTCTCAGTGGGGTTGCTCATCCCACTGGGGCCAATCGCTGAACTGCAAGTCGCAGATCTGGCCTGTCCTGAGCGATGTAGAGAAGGATTCCCACAGACTTCCTGTACCTGGCTGCTCGCTCTCCTTCCACAGGCTTGCTACTGTCTTCTTCCTGAAATGCAGCATTACGCAGACTAGTCTTGTCTTCCTACTAGGCAAAGTTCCTCTTCCAACTTCTGACCGTACTTGGGATCTGGCAAGATCTTCAAGAGGTAGTTCTCGTACACAAATTTCGTCTTCAAGAACCGAGTGGTGCTTGATGAGAATCCTCCGCCATATTCCTCTTCTCTGAGGAACGGTCCTGTGATGGAAAAGGTGTACTTCTTCTCGAGCTTCTCAATGACTGCTTCAAGTTCTCTTCCTTTCTCGCCTGCTTGTATGTCATCAACGGGAACAACAACCATGCTTCCTGCGTCCGTTCCCAAAAGAGTAGGATGTGCAATGGATCTCTCCATTCCTTGGTCTTTGAGGTCGTCTGAGAAAAAGTCTGACCAAAGTAGCGCTGCATCACGTTGTCCTGGAAGAACTCTTTCCAAGGTCATGGCCTCCTCACCTTCCTCACTGGAAGGCCCTTCAAGCTGATGTTGTTGTACTCTGCAGCTGGGGCACCATGCTTGTAACTGCATCTGACATGTACTCGATGAGTAATTACAGCCGTTTGGACTGGTAGGAATGGCCGCGACTGTCCTGGACCATGCATCCACAGAGATGAGGACGATCGCGGCAGGTTCCTTGCTCAATGAGGTAGTAGTGAAACAAAAGTCCAAGCATAGGGCTGGCATAGAGCTCACTTTTCTTGAAAAGACTCTTGTGTGGAGGTTCCCTGCCTTTGTGTGCTACGCACACGGGGCACCGTGGCTTGTATGGCAAATGAGTGGGTTGTGCTTCTCGATCTCTTGCTGGGAAGGTTTCTCGTTCCTTGGGAGTAGCTGTGATTCGATGTGCTCCTTGAAAGCCTTTTCCTGGCCTGCACGGTTCTTCAACACAAAGCCTTCTCTTGTAGCATGGCTGAGTCTCTTCAGGATTTCCTTCTTTGTGCCTTTCTGGGAAACACCAAGTTCCTTGCACAGGTCGTACAGGTCCCTGAGAGTGGTGTCCACGCTGTATTCCCATCCTTCATGTGCAAAAGCAAGAGTTCGCTCAACTTCTCTTCGATCTGGTGGCGCTGCCGGTCCCTCGGCTGCCTGATCAACTTCTGCTTCTGGCTCCTCTTTGTCTTCTGTTCCTGAGGGCTTTGCTTCCTCATCAACTTCCATGCTTTCGTCTCCTCCTGTCCTTTGCTTCTTGCTTTTTAGCCTACGTGGTTCATGTAGGCTAAACCTTGTCTCACCGGTCCAAAGCAAACTTGGTCGCATTGGCATCCTGTTCTGGGCTCCAGGTTGTTCCTTGAACGAGAGGTGGTCTTCAAAGCTTCTTCCTGTATCTTCATGAACGCCATAAGTGCTCCTGGTGCCATCAAAGTTGCTGAGTTCTGTGGGACAACCAAGGACTCCAGTAGGATTGAAAAGAAACTTGCTGGGCATGTTGTGGTAGCGAATGACTTCCTCTCCTGGTTCTGAGACTTCCCACTTGTCGTCTGTGAAAACTTCAAACTCAACGTTGTGGTCTGTTCCTTTCGCTTTGCAAAACCGAACAGGACTCTCTGGTTGCGAAGTAAAGACTGTGATGGTCTCGGTGTCGCTGTAGGGAAGTTCCATGAACTGATCTTCCATTTCCTGGTACGGTCTGTTGATCTCAACCAGAATCCACTGTCCTTTGTTCTCTTTGACGAAAGTAATCCTGTAGAATAAGTCTTCATGGAATGACTTAGTCATCGTTGGGTCCACAAAGTGAGAGTTGTTCATGTCGTAGTGGACATTTCCTTCGTCAGGATGACTCCATCCTGGCCTCTGTGCCTTCTCCAGTTGTTGTAGTACATCGCTGAGAAGTACTGGAACAAGTTGTCCTTCACAGACTGCAACGACTGCCTGGACAAAAGCATTGGCTGCCAAAAGAGTTGTTCCTGAAGTCGATAGGGGTTTCTGTGCTCTTGTCTCCATCAACGAGAGACATGTCTGAATGATCACCAACACGAGGCATCCATCCTTGCTTCATCATCTTTCCTATCGCCAAGAAAGGGTTGAACACATTGCCGATCATGAACACCTCTGAGACTTGAATTTGCTGCCACTCTTGTCCTGGAACTCAAGGTCAATGAGGCGGTGTTCCTGTACGGTGATAGATCTTCCTTGTGCGCCCCGAAGTTGCACAGACCTGACTTGTACCTTCCTGCCGTACTTTCTCATCCAACTTGGAGCAATAGACACATCTGCTCCTGAATCAAGGATCACCTGAATGTTCCTGGGCTTTGTTGTTGATTCCTGTCTCACAGTCCTCACTGAGGAGGATCTCATCTTCCTGACTGCTATACCACTGATAGAGTGGATCTCTCTTCCACCCTTGACTTTCTTCTTCCTCTTCGCTGTCCTCATACAAAGTATAATCATATATAATATAAACGAACTTCCATCTGCACTTCATGATGTTGTTGAAGTAGTGCATCTCGTAGTTCGTTTCTTCCTCGCTGTCAATGGGATATATCTGAGCTCCTCCTTGATTGTGTTCAGGTTTCTCTCCAGTGTGAAAGAGAGCGACTTGGCGTAACTTGGCTTGTGTCCTGTTGGTACTTGCTGTGCTTGCTGACGAACTTGCCGTAGTCCTGGTACTGGAGGTAGGCGCTGCTGAAACACTGGTTGGCGCTTCACTCTGCTCATCTTCTTGAACGTTCCTGATTCCCTTGGGCCATGTCTCGCTGCTTCTTCCTGCGCTGTGCTTCGTAGTGGCCGCACTTCTGGCAGTACTTGCAAACTCTTGCGCTGAACCTCCTTTGCTGTAGTTTCCTTTGCCTTTGCCTTTGCCTTTGTTGTTGTAGCCGCCGCCTTTTCCACGGCTCTTGTAGCTTCCTTTTCCGTACCTTCCTCCTCTTCCTCTTCTACCTTTCCAGTTGCCTTTCCTTCCGCCTTTGGACCAGACTCCTTTGTCTCCTTTACCTGCTCCTTTTTCCTTAGTCTTTGCCTTTTGCTTCTCCTTTACCGTTGCCTTTGCAAGAGCACAAGGAATAGTATTATTGCCGCAGCCGTGTGAAAGCACAAGAAAACGAAGAAGTAGACGAAGAAAAGAAGAGGATGTCGATGCAGGAAATGGTCGAGAGCGTGAGGCACCTCCTCAACCGCATCGAGGACCACTCCTACAAGATCTACGACCTGGAAACAAGGATGAAGGAAGTCGAAGCACGTCTTGGAGGAGGAAAAGCGAGCCAAGAGAAGACCAAAAGAAAGAAAAGAAAGCGGAAGCAGCCAGAAGCCAAGCCAAGGAGAAGAAGAAGCCTTGAGGAAGCTACTGGAGAAGAACGAAGCAGAGGAAAAGAGAGAAAGATTGCGAGCAGAGGAAAGGAAGAATGAAGAAGAAATGGAGGCCAACAAGACAAAGCTGAGGACAAGCTTTGAGCAGTTCTTCAAGAGCCAAAAGAAGGAAGAAGAGGAGAAGACAAGAAGACAGGAGGCTCAGATGATGAAGATGCAAGAGGAGATGAGAGAGATGCAGGAAGAGGCAAAGAAAAGAAGGGAGAACCTCATCGTGCACTACCAGCAACAGGAGAAGAAGATCGAGGAGTACTAGACGAGCCGAGAAGGAAGCACAGCAGGAAGTGCCGCAGGTGAAGCCGACTACTACCACGCGGACTACCAGGAGAAGCAGAGCGAAGGAGGGACACGTCACGAAGAGCACAAGAGGAAGCACGAGGAGAACAAAAAGAAGGAAGTCCACTTCGAGTACCTCAGGACCAGTCAAGGAAGAGAGAAAGGACAGGAGAACAAAGGAAAAGGTCAAAGCAAAGGAGAAGAAGAAGGAAAAGGAAAGAGCGAGGCGAAGGCCAAGCCGCCACAGCCACCGACAGAGGAGTACACTGAGGAAGACAAAGGAAAAGGAAAAGAAGGGGCAAAGGCCAAAGGAAAGCCAGGAAAGAAAGGGAAAGCGTCAACATCGGCACCTACGGCAAGCACACCTACCAAGGAGCGGAGTACGATACATACACCTCGCCAGAAGGAATTCTCTACTGGCACGATCCAGCGAACGACAAGTGGATCACTCAGACAAAGACCAGGTGAAAGTCAAGGAACTACATCGACTTCTACAGGTACGCCTTTGACGTGCACCTCGGCGCGTTCACCTGGAACTACCAGGACTGAGCAGCTTGTACAGGAAAACTCTCAACAGGAAGCCTTTTGCAGTGTTGGACAGCTTAACGGCGACGTACTGTACGTTGCCCATAGTGAAGGAACAGAGCCGTTTTGTTTCAACTAGGAAGCATGTACTCTAGTGACAGCAGGAAAGACACAAACCTGCTCCAGAGTTTTCCAGGAAACTCTGTCGCATTTTCTGAGGCGGGGTGTTAAGCATTCTGTCACAGGAATGTGCCCTGCAGGATCAGGACCGGGCCGCTGTACTAAGGCTCGAACCACCGGCAGCCACAGGACCACTGCTAGGAAAAATGCGAGTGAAAGCAAATTAGGCATACTTTCAGGAAAGCTCCGTTTTCTTTCGCCAGCAGCTCGTCGCGATCGAAGGCTATCGTGCCAGGTAGGTGACGGCGGCGCTATGGCAGAAAGCCCGCCGACTGCGAGGACCTACTTGGTCCGTTGGGGTTTTCGATGTTCCTCCTTCGAGGCGATTCAAGCCCTCTCACACACACATACACACATACACATAGACACATAGACAGTCATAGACACCCACGAGCATGTGTCTTGATTGCCCATCATCTCCGGGAACATGTCCGGCCTGCCTCACGGGAGCAGGGAGAAGCTTGGGAGCGCTTGAGGCCTCAGCCGAAGCGGCCGCTGGGCCAGCGAATCGGAGGCACAGGAACGGATTGGGCCAACGGGCCATGACGGCCGACGCTTGAGCTTGCGTTCAGTGGTGGATCATGATCTTTCAGCTTACCCCTGATGCTTAGTTGGGTCGATCTTCAAGTTTGTCATCCGCAGTGAAGTCGCAAGTTTCAGTTTCAGCGTTCTGGACTTATGCCAGTGTTGCAGGTTCGGAGAATGTGCTGCGGATTGACGTCCGCTTCCATGGTGATGACCGGATCACACACGCTGACATGGTACAATAATATGGTCGTCTTCTGTAAGTCAGGCTTCGTGCTGCACGAAAGTGGGTCGACCAAATTGGCTTAGCACGAGAGAGTCTTCTTCATGTCGGAACCAAGGCCAAGTCACCCAGCAAGTGGCCTTCTTGCAAGTGCCCGGCCCCAGTTTCTCAGTTTGGGAGCTTGCAGGGCATGACAAGCTGCCGCAGACATACTGAGGCTTTTGGCGACCTCCAACAACAAGGAAAATGAGAATGACCAGGCATGGAGCTAGAAACCCAAGCATTTGCTTTGTCAATGATACGATAAATATTGCTCGTGCGAGTGTATTAACCTCTGTGGGAGCCAGTGACTCTGACAGGTCGCTCGAAAAGCGCATGAGGCGCGTCGTTGGGCAGAAATCGGGGACATTGGTGATGCTTTCCTAGCTCTCTTCGTTTTAAATTCAATTTCGTCCTAGCCAATCCCATCCCATCTCATCTCGTCTTCGTAATCGACATCGTCATCACCATCATCACCACCATCATCATCATCGTCATCATCATCATCATCACCGTCATCACCATCACCATCATCATCACCATCATCATCACCATCATCATCATCACAACCTCCACCACCATCGTCATCTTCTTCATCATCTTCATCATCAACGTTCTCAGCATCAGCACCTCATCCCTCCGAACCAAGTTTTATGTCGCCATGTGCATCCCGGTCCTCGGCAGTATCGTCCTCAGTGAATACGGTACATCGGCTATCAGCCTGAGATCCAGCAGCCCGGAACTGCTCCTCAGTATCTTCGGAGGGCGAAAGTCAACGTCAGTTGTCGGCTTGAGCACTTCACAGATGAATGTGCAGTTGTTTGCAGCTCTTCAGCACAGAGAGAAGTAGGGGGAGGTACCAACTAACATTTCTTCTCCATGCCTCAAAATTCATATGAACCGTCATCCGACGCAACTACATACGTCAGCCTTGTCCAGGATCCTGTCTTAAACGAGGCGCCATGTGTGCGCTTGCTTTCTCCAGCGTGGCAGTGAGCCGCACTGCCATCCCAAGCCGAGCTTCCGAAGCTCGCCAGCGGCCGCCAGAGGCAGAAGAGGCCCGCGACGAAAAGCGGTTTTTGCGCTTTGGTTTCAGCCCTGGCGCCTGGGCCATCCGGGCCCCGAGCCCCTGGCCGGCGCTCGCTGTCGCGGCTGCATGGGGAAGCCGGCAGGCGGGAGAAGCCGACACAGTGGACTTCTAGCTCGGAGGCCAAGGGAGCCGCGGGTAGGGATTCGCTTGAGGTCAAGAGCCGCCGGCGTCTGTCCTTCGGGCTGAGCCTTGCTTTGGTTCCCACCGCTGCGCGGGCGGAGGTCCACGGGGTCTTTGAGGTCTAACGAAGTTTCAAGCGGCGATTATGCGATCCCGTTGAGAGATATCAGAGGCTGCAAGCAGAGACCTGGCGTTGGCACAACTCCCCAAGCGATCCAAGCGCCAGGAGGGCCTGAAGCAAATTGGCAACGAGATCTTCAGCGTGCAGCTGCCGCAGGGATTTATTTGGAACGAGACCCTTGGAGCAAGGCAGCAGGTGTGCAATTTCGGCGGAAGTGAAGTCGCCACACGAAGAGTCCCATAAGTCTCTCGTCACTCTCAGAGCCTCTGCGAAGCCTCCAGCCTCGTGGCCTTTGTCGCCCAGGGACCTGCTCAGGGGCCGGTGAAGACTTGGATCTCACAAAGCATAGCAGCATAGCAGGCAGAGCCACGCATGCTTTGACGCCTTGGCTAGCCCCAGTTGCAAGGAAGTTCATCCTTGCGAAAACCCATCTCTTCGAGCAGAGCGTCGGTGCATCCGACCCTTATGGAAAGTGGCCGCTGGAAGCACGTAATGCATGGAATGAGAGTTCATTGGGTTGGTGTTTGATCTGCACATTTTGGAAGCATGCTTTACCTTCAATGCTTCAATGCCCGAAGGCAGTCGAACGCACAGCACTTTTCATGCTCGCGCACACATCACCCGCTTTCAAAGCTGATTTAGCGTGCTGGGGACTGGCCATGCTTTAGTCTAGCTACAAGTGGTCGCTTTATCTCGCATCGCTGGGTGGAAATACGCATCGATGAGCGTCCACACTCGGGAACCCGCTTTCTAACAATCACTTCTATTTGTGAACGATCGGATGGTGCCACGTGGAATCGAGCGTCTAGATGGGGAATGGCTGGGTTGGATGTGCTGTGCTGCCACTGACGTTCGTCTCGGGTGGGTGCTTGTGGAATCGAGCGTTCAGATGGG